>DWCF01007552.1:0-10514 GCA_018230265.1 Delias oraia
AAATAATATGTAGGTTATATTTTTTTATGGTATAGCGGACGATAGAGCTGATGGTTCTCTTATATGGTAAAAAAACACCGCCACCCATCACCGACCGCCCCACTGTCCAAGCATTGGTTGTTTTCTGGCCTCTGATATCCTCACTCACTCAGAGAAACATAATACAAGTACCGCTTCAAATAGAACTACCATTTCACGCTGAGTATTCAGTGAGCTCGTGATATTGCTTCGGACGAGGCGGCCCAATTTGTGCGTCAGCATATGCTTCAGCATGGTTCTCCTACGGGTGATATAAAACGAGTGTATCTGAGAGTAATGCGCATGCGCTGATGCCTGTTTTGCCCCCTGTTATAGTTGCGGGCACAATTAATCCAGTTTGCAGTTAATCCAATTATGATAGGATATTTTTTATTGTATAGCAGAAAACGGAGAAGACGGGTCATTTAGACGGTAAGAGAACAACGTCGCCCGTGGACAACCGCGCATTGTGTTGCCGGCTTTTTACACCACTTTTGCGAACCGATTTAAGAAGCGGCGATGCATACTTAAAATTAAATTTTAATTAAATACTTTTGTATTAAATCAACAATTATAAACAAAAGTAAAAAAACTCAATTTTTTTCCGTGTAAAAATAACATATTCCTTAGAAACAATTTTATTTTAAATCAATCTTAAGTGCCAGCCTCGTTATTTCAATAAAATAATATTTGAGGTTAACACACCCTGTTTCTGAATCCTAAAACCAATTGTTTTGACCGGAACTTTATAGCTTATTCATCATCATCAGCATGTCAAGTCCACTGCTGGACATAGGCCTCCCCCAAAGACGCACACCTGTTACGATCTTGAGCGGTCTGAATCCAGCGGTTGCCCGCGACCTTCGTGAGATCGTCTTTCCATCGCGCGGTGGGTTAAGGTAGATTATTATTAAATTAAAATTGACATAAGTATTAATAATCGTTTGTATGAAAGTATAGAAGAGTAGTTTTTAGGTTTGTAGTTTTTTTTAAATATTTTCTCTGCCTACGAAACGCGAGGTATATTCTTAATTAAGAAATAGCGAAATCAGTTCAGCGATTCTTGTGATTCACCTTTGGCAACACATTAACCGATTAGTTTTTATATTATAATTATAATTTTCACGAAGTTCTTTGCACCTATCAGCACTGCCCACTAGGTATATGCCAGAAAGTGCTCATGCGCGATATATCGCCTACCTTGCCCTTTAATTTTAATACTAGGAATAAGAATAAAATAGCGGTACCAGGTTTTCGGTTATCTAACAAGTAAAAAGACTTTCTTGCGCAACTGTGTTCGTTTATATAATAAAATCCATAAGAGATAACTAACTTACAGACAGTAAACTCTTAAATCTTACAAAAAGAAAGCTTATTACAAAATTAAGCAATCCATAGAAAACAAAGATGCATGAAATCTTCTACACAATCACCATCTGGTACCTTTATACTAGCAAACATAAACTAACCATTGTAAATTTGGCGATAAAAAAATGAAATCCTACGAGTTTTTAGTTGGTTCTTCTCGTCGTATACCTTCCGAAGCAATGGTAGCTTTACTATTTAAATAAATAAAAAATGTTGTATTTGTTTAGTTAGTTTTATTTATTTTTTATTTTATTCTTAATAATGAGGACAATTAACAAAAAACTTTACAAATCTTATTAAACCAAAACAACATGGCTTCGTATAGAAATATGAGATTCATATTAATTTTATAAAATTATTGTAAATAAAGTTTGCATTAAGGTACCTAGTTTCTTCCATAAAATGTAATTTGGAAGCGTGAAAAACACAGACAAATATATTGTGACATTATGAGTCACATAAAACCCGTTGGAGAGCCATGTTGAAGCACAAATTGGGCCTGCTCGTCCGAAGTGATACCACGAGTTCACAGAATACTCAGCGTGAAACGATACTTGTATTGTGTTTCGCAGAGTAAGTGAGGATATCGTAGGCCCTTAAAAATTCCGCTTAAGAGGCGTAAAAAGGCGGCAACACAATCAAAAGGCGAACTATGACGCGGTTGTTCATGGGCGACGTTGTTCTCTTACCATATAGGAGACCCACCTGCTCCGTTGTCCGCTATAGAATAAATAAAAACAAAACAGAATTAAGAGGTTTTGCATTATGATGCTATGATACATAGTTATTGTATTTTGTTTAAAAAAATTGAACAAAAATTAACGAAGTTCGGTCTCGTGCTTACAACAACAAATGCGCAGTTGGGAGAAGAAGCGAGAAAATAAGCGAAGAAGAAAAGAAGAGAATATTTTGAAATGAGTTGTGTGAGTCAGGGAAAAATGTTAAATATGTTCTCTAGATACGAGAACCTGGGTAACCGGAAATTAATATATATTATATTTGAAATAAGTTCATATGTATGTCGATTTCAATAATTTTGAATCATTGTGATAATAGGTAAGAATCTAGTCATCCTAAAGAAATAACTGAAATGTACTAATTTGCTTCATAAGTGGTGTAAAAAGCCGACAACATAACCAAAGAGTATTTTTTTATAGTATAGCGGACAACGGAGCAGGCGGGTCTCCTATATGGTAAGAGAACACCGCCACTCATGAACAACCGCGCCATAGTCCGCGCATTGTTCGTTTTACTGGATTTTTACGACGCTTAGGCGGCAGTTTTAAGGGCCTCCGAAATCCTCACTCACTCTGCGAAACACAGCACAAGTACTGTTTCACACTGAGTATTCTGTGAGCCCATCGTATCATTTCGGACGAGGCGTCCCAATTAGTACGTCAGCATATGCTTCAGCATGGCTCTTGCGAGTGCGAAAGTATTAAGACACTCGCCCGGCCACTGTCAAGCCCTTCCAGAGACCTATAATTGTCCGGACCGGGATTCGAACCCGATACCTCTCGCTTCGTGGTATACTTTTGAAACCAATAGGTTACGAGGCTCTCATGCAACGATGCTCTCGTACCATCAGACGACCAGTTCCGTGTATCGCTTTATAAAAAAGAGTGTAATGAAGTAATTACGAAATTTAAGACATCACAGTAAAAGCTTATTAAAATATGATTAAGTACAATAATTAGCATATTATGAATATATACAAAATATATAAATTTCAAATAAAAATTAAGTAGTTAGTAAAAAACGAACTAAAATGGGAAATATTTGGCCATGGTTAAAAATTAAACCCTTCCTTGAGTTTCGAAATTTAGCTGCTCTATAATATTCTTCCAAGTGTATTTATGCTAGAGAATGACAGAAAAGACTGAATGCAGGTCGCCTCCGACAGGTATGAATGGAGGTCCAACGGCTATGTCCAGCAGTGGACGTCTTACGGCTGAAATAATCATGATGATGATGAAGGATATATTAACCATATAAGACACTTTTTACGTTGCCAATTCAGAGAGCAGCCCTTTCGAAGAGCCGTGACGAGTTTGTATAACAGTAAATACTCGTTTGTGTAAATTCCTTAAATTTAAGGTTATAATTTTGTCAAATGACCCCTAGACGGTGCCTATTCATCATCTATGTGAATCGTTATCAATTATCGAATAGATTATACACCTGAACCCTACTATACTGTCACTTGTCAAACTAATCATCCTAAATTTGACAAGCGTAGTGCCGCTTGTTGATACTATGTATATACGAGTCTATGTAATAAATTATACTTTTATTATATGTAAATTTACATTAAAATCGTAATTAAACAAATTCACTTCGCCCCCCGTTCCTCTGGGTGCAGCCTACGAATGTGATCTTTCAGCGTTTTCAATCGGCCATAGCACTTGAAGCATATCTCACAGCGAAACTCTCTTGTACCCGTATGCTTCACAATGTGGTCTTTCAGCTCTCTCTTTCCGAAGAACGCCTTGTCGCAGTACGTGCACTGATGCTGCTTCTGCATCAAATGATACTTCTTCGTATGCAATAGCAGCGTCTGTTGAGTCGTAAAGGTCCGTTCACACGCCTGACACTTCATCGCCGGCCCGACGATCCCATGGACTTTGGCTAGATGCTCGTACTTCGGAAAGTTATCCTTGAACCGCTCGCTGCAATAGCCACACTTATGCGGCATATTCAGACCGTTGTGTACCTTCCGGACGTGCTGTTTCAACTTGCGCATGGTATCGAACTCCTCCGCGCAGTCAGCGCATGAAAACGCACCAATCTTGTGCGCTTCGCGGTGACAGAGCAACGAGTGGCGATTCACGAAGCCGGCATCGCACACGTCGCATACGAAATTCCTATAATGCGTGTGCATGTGCTCTTGCAGCGCTTTGAACTTGTTGAATACATTTAAACATAGGAAACAACGCAGCGTCTCGCTGTCGAACTTGAACGGTAGGATGTAGTTGTTGATATCTGTGGATATATTAATCCCGTGCTGCAATTTCAGGTGGTCCATCAGCATCTCCAGATTGTCAATACTCTGCAGACAGATGGTACACTTCAGGCAGGTGATATCAAGTTTCACCAGGTAGTTGTACAGATCGCGGCCCTTCATGAACGACGATTTCGTTGTGTCGTCGTGCGCGTGTGTCGTATGTTTTTTAAGATCGGCCGCATCCGGGAACTGATCGCTGCAGAAGCAGCAAGCGTATCCGATGCCACCCCGGCTGCGTATCGGCGTTGCGTTCGAGCAGAATATTATCTCCCTGATATTCGTTCTGTGTTTCTGTAACTCCTGTCCGTGTTTGCCTTTAGGCGGTTTAGCCTCTGTGCTATCTCCCTTATTACCTATAAAGAAGATGACTCGGTTATAATCATTATCTTTTGATGCTATAGCGGACAACGGAGCAGGTGGGTCTCCTATATGGTAAGAGATAATAGCAGCCAATGTACAACCGCCCCACAATCCGCGCAGTCGTTGTTACGCCTTAAGCGGCACTTATAAGCCCTCCGATATCCTCACCCACTCAGCGAAACACAGTACAAGTACCGTTTCACGATAAATATTCTGTGAACCGATGGTATCACATCGGACGAGCCCAATTAGTGCGTCAGAATATGCTTCAGCATGGCTCTCCCACGTGTGCAAGCGCTACCATGTTTTATTATGTGATTGTCTCTTGTATTATATTTTTGTATCTTTATACTATGAAGCCTATTTAAAAAAGCATTTTCTTTCTATTTTATTATATTAATATCTATTTAGTTCTATATCTATATCTATATATATAGATATATATAATAATCTAAAGTCTATGTGCCTTCCTAATTCTACGGTCTACATTTTCGTCATGCTTTGACGACATGTTTTCTATACAAAAGTTAACCCTCTAAAATAGAGGGTTAACTAGTCTATTGCAAAATAAGTCTAAAGTCATTTTGACTTTAGCCTTATTTTGCAATAGAACCTTATCACAAGGTTTTATTTACATGTGTGGCAAATTTCATCAGTGTTACACGTGCGACTGTTACTTTTATATTGTATTATACGACTTTTATATTGCAGGGATATGAGATAATGGATTGAGCATCGTATGAAATAAGAGATTCCTCTCAACCAGTAAGGTAGGTACCTACACGTTCAATTACATTCCCCATGCTTCGACAGCATATGCCCCCTCCAGCTGCACTTCTGAACAAACGCTTTAGCACAGTGCACGCACTTGAACCGCCTATCGTCTTTATGTATACGCAAATGTTCTCTGAGCGTTTTCTTTCGTCCGTACGCCTTTTGACACACATCACATACAAACTTCCTCTCGCCCGTATGCTTGACCACGTGATTCTTCAATTCGCTTGTCGTAAAAAAGGCCATGCCACACTCCGTGCAATTGTGCCTTTTGTCCATCAGATGCAACCGCCTCACATGCGAGTTACACTCCTTTTGACTCCTAAACATGCGATCGCACGCACGACACTTAGTCTCCGCAATCACCACACCGTGCGCCGCCATCAGATGCCTCTCTTTACTATTGTAATCTCTAAACTTCTCGTTGCAGTAGCCGCATTTGTTCAGCAACCTCACATGCGTATGCACGTATTTCTCATGCGATCGCCTCTTTGCCAGCGTGTCGAATATTTTCACACAATAATCACATTTGAATGTGCCCAGCTTGTGGCTCTTCGAATGTTGATTCAATATACAACGGTTCACGAATCCCGCATCGCAATCTCTGCACACAAAATTCCTATAATGCACGTTCATATGCTCCAGGAGCGATTTGAATTTATAATAGCCATTATTACAAATACAACATCTCAACCCTTCATTGGTAAACTTAAATGGAAATAATTGATTTTTTATATCAGTATGCAGTTTGATGTCATGCTTGTGAATCAAATGCTCTATTAACTGCTCCAATCTGTCAATATGTGAACCGCACAATTTACATTCGAGATCTGTGATATCCAGTTTCACATGAAATTTATACAAATCTTTTCCATCTAGGAGACTTAGTCTCTCCTTTTCTGTGTGTTCGTTAAGCGTGTGCGACTTTAGATCGGCCGGGTCGGGAAATTCACGACCACAGTGGCTACAGGCGTAGCCCACACCGCCCCTGCACCGAATCGGCGTAACATTAGAGTTCTTTAGGATCTCCACTAAGTTGAAACGATGCTTGGCCAACTCGCTGCCTTTCTTTTTCTTTAAAACCTTTTCATCACATCTATCGTCGCTTAGTTGATCTGTAGGAACACGTCGTGTACCTACAAAGGAAACGGTCTGTTATGCGATGTACTCTCATAGCTGTTCGAGGCTTTTGTATGAGATAGTGGACAACATAACGGAACTGGTGAGCCTATATTGTACGAGACCACCGCCACCTATGAACAACCGCGCCACAGTCCGCGTATTGGTCATGTTGCCGACTTTTAGGGCCTTCGATATCCTCACTTACTCTGCGAAACACAGTACAAGTACCATTTCACGCTGAGTACTCTGTGAGCTCGTGGTATCACTCCGGACGAGCCGGCCCAATTAACCGTGAGCATGTCTCTCCCACGGGAAACTCCACAGGATTAAAGTGAAATAAAAATTAAATCATACTTTGCATTTATTTTCCATAAACATGTTCACAATTCAAGTTCACAAACTGCTTACTTATAAAAGTTGATTAACCATCTGTTCCTTTCACTATAATAATATAATACAATGATTGTTGAAACGGGGCTAAAGCAACGGGAAATGAAAACGAAAAACCTTATACATACTGTAGACTCTCCTTATAAAGATATCCAACAGAACAACCGTTTAAATCCTTATACAGAGAGAAGCCTATTTTTATAATACACACATAAGTGCCTTGTGGCTTAATGGTTTTAAAAGTGTACGATGAAGCGGGAGGAATATGATTCGAATCACGGTACGAGCAATTATAGTAATTTAATTTATTCGGTCTCTGGAAGGGCTTGACAGTGGCCGGGCGAGTGTCTTAATACTGTCGCACCCATGGAAAAGTCATGCTTAAGCATATGCTGACGCACTAATTCCGCCGGCTCGTTGGTAAGTAAAATCATGGGGTCACAGAATACTCAGCGCGAAACGGCACTTGCTCTATTTCGCAGAATGATATCGAAGAGCCTTAAGTGTCGATAAGCGGCGTAAAAAGCCGGCAACTCACCCAATTCGCGGACTGTGGCGCGGTTATACATGGACGGCGGTATTCTTTTACCATATACACAACCCACCTACTCCGTTGTCTGCTATAGGATAAAAAATATATTATATAAAAAAGACACTACCATTAACAGTATGTATTCTCATATAGAACTATGTTAAACTAGATTAATAGTTACTGCAGACCCTATGTACCTACTGCCATTTTGATAAAAAAAGTATTTTTCATGTCACCTTCCAGAGAATGGCCTAACTTTATCCTATAAACTGAGAACAGCCTCTGTAGCCACTGAATCAACCACTAAACAAATGAAAATTAAGTATTGCTCTGAAAATCGTTATAAAAAGAGAGCGATAGATCTCAACATTATCGCTAAAAAGAGTCTTATATACATACAAACAAAAATTTAATGTTTAAAAGAAGGAATACATCTGATTTATCCAATATACAAATGGGATATCAAACAATTTTGGATATTTGAAAATAATGCTTTAATCAATTTCTTTATATTTAATTACAGAGTCAAGAGACCGTTACATTTTCATTGCAACAAAGGCAGATTCACACGTAACACTGACTGCTCAGTTCTGTACGTCTCAACACAGAACTAGCTCTGATGGCCACGATTGCTTCAGATGAAGAATAGCTTCAGCTTCGAGGACAAAAAAGAAAATGGCTACATGAAACATGGCAGATAAGAGAAACAGAATTCGTGAGAAAGAAATAATTAAATACGTAAAAATTTTGATTATTTTGACTGTAGTATGGGGTTAGCCTGGAGTCGCATACATCAGAGACCGCAATGACAACCGCCTCCGCCTGATACGGAGGAGAGGACCTAGCTACTTCGCCTAGATTCACCCCGATGAGCTCCTGACCGGTTGCTTAAGCGGCCATTGGCCCCGCGACGGCCCAAGCCGAGGTTCGTGTCTCGCAGGACACGCCCTTGCGCTAGTCGCGGCTAAAAATCAAATTCACTGCAAGCCTATGTCTCGCCCCAAAAGACCGTGTGAAGCTGTGATGGCTGTATGGCCGGCAGCAATAGCCCTTCCAAAAAAACTGCATCTCAATTATCAATACATTTCTGTAATCATTTTCTTTACAATATCATAACCGATCAGGTCCGTGATGGCCGGTGCGGGCACTGAGCCTGACGGTATTGAGACGACATTGACACTCAAGTGTAGATACGCCCATAGAGAATATTCGTAAGAATAATTTTCACTGCAGTAGCGGTACTGCGTCGGAAGTGTGGGTTGACTGGTGTGTGAATCGGCCTCTATTACAAATCTTTGTCATTCAGCCTCTATCAATCGTTACAATATAAAAAATCAAGAATTCCTACACCAGCCCAGTGCTGAAGTATTAATAATAGCTATATTTTGATTACTTTGTCATTCGGCTTTCTTCTGTTTCAACATAAAAAAAATTCCTGAACCATCTCGATACTAAAAGATTAATCCTGTTTCAAAATCAGGACCGCCGGCACAGGACCATATAACACCAACATAGTTTATATCTAAAAAAAGTTAACTGTTTATGAGTCTTATTTTAGTCTTAGAATGATAAACTTTAAAATAGTATCGATTCATAATCGTGCTGTCTCGTTTTTACAACAACAATTGCACGCAAGCGAGAGAGGGATAGAATGTGTATGATATTGCTACACACATTTAAAAGTAGTCTCAGGGCTTCCTAAGCTATAGCTATAGCCATCGCAAGATGATTTGAATCTAAATCCTTCTCATTAGCATTATTCCAATTACTAAAATAATATTATTATTATATAAATATTTATATGTTTTAATAGTATAGCGGACAACGGAGGTGGGTCTCCTTTATGGTATGGGAACTCCGCCGCCCATCACCAACCGCGCAGTCCGCGCACAGGTTGTTTCCGGCTTTTTACACCGCTTTAGCGGCACTTTTAAGTGTCTCCGATGCCCCTTTTAGCGAAATAGAAAAATTACGTTTCACTTTGAGTATTCTGTGAGCCCGTAGTACCACATCGGACGAGCCGGCCCATTTAGTGAGTCCGCATATGCGTCAGCATTACTCTCCCACGGGTGTATCTTGATTGATTTACATAATTATTTTGTACGTATTTTGTAATAAAAAATATTTTCTTGTTTTCTAGTAACATCATATTAGGTTAACTAGTACTGTTTTTGTTTCCACAATAGGTATTTTTGATTATGGGAAAATATGGGCGCGGCGTCTCAAGAAAAATAACATTTCTATAGGCCGTCATAGTGAAAATTAGTTTGGAAAGCCCTGGACTAGCTGGTACAGACAAAAAATTTAGATAACAATATTCAGTATTAACTGTTCGACCTTTTTAAATGTGTAGAACGTGCAAAGGTTTGTGGGTGCAAAATTAAAATGACAAATTAATAGTTAAAGCAACTATAAATATAAATATAGATGAATACGTCTCAAACAATGGGGCCCCATACGAAATCGTGGCTGACATACTGAGAGCATACACCCACATAACACAATCCTCGAAGGTCTTTGAGTGGACCATTCTCTTTAAACACAAAAATTAGGTTACATAATATGAACTTGAATGCTCCCCCACCTTGTAGATATTTCTAGAATTATCCTAGTTAAGCGCAGACGGCACTAAATACTTGACTTTCACTCTATATAGGGGATATTTTGTTTTAGCACAGAAAGAGTGAGGCCGTATAAAAATGAAAACGATATGTATTTATCTAAATATATCCCCTTAGAAAAATACCCCTATAAGAATATTATAGTCCAATAATACATGTGATTCGTATTTTATATGCTCTGTAGCGGAGAACGGAGGTCTCCTATGTGGTACGAGAACACCGCCGCCCGTGGACAACCGCGCCACAGGGGACTAGGCATCAACATCAATGGCGAGTACATCACGCATCTACGCTTTGCCGACGATGTAGTCCTCATGGCGGAGTC
>DWCF01007553.1:0-10513 GCA_018230265.1 Delias oraia
CCGCTGGATCCAGATCGCTCAAGATCGCAGCGGGTGGGCGTCTTTGGGGGAGGCCTATGTCCAGCAGTGGACTTGATTGGCTGATGATGATGATATCCTTACTCAGCGAAACACAGTAGAGGCTTCATACTGGTTCTGTTAGCCTGGTAGCACTGAACGCACTGGCCCAATTAGTGCGTCCGCATATGCTTCAGCATGGCTCACCCATGGGTGCGACTGTATAAAGACACGCCCAGCCACTGTCAAGCCCTTCCAGAGAGCGAACAAATTATAACTGTCCGGACCGGGATTCGAACCAGACCTCTCGCTTTGTGGTATTAAGCTATAACAGTTTCATATGTCAACTGTGTGTTTCAGAGTGTGACGGACGAGTCGATATCCGCGCTGGGTCCGACGATGCGACGGCTGTGCGTGTCCGGCTGCACCCGGCTCACGGACGCGACGCTCTGTTCGCTGGCGGCCAGATGTCCGGAGCTGGTCACCTTGGAGATGGCGCAGTGCGCCCAGCTGACTGACGCCGGCTTCCAAGCCCTCGCTAGAGTAATTACATTATGAAAATAGGGACTTTAGTGAGAGAAAGCCTTACATAGGCGGAATAATAATATAGTATCAGCAACAAGTCAAGGGCCGGCAACGCACCCGCGGCTCTATAGGGGTTTTTCTATTCTATAGCAGACAACGGAGCAGCTGGGTATTCTATATGGTAAGAGGACATCGCCCATGAACAACAGCGCCATGCGTCAGCATATGCTGCAGCATGGCTCTCCCACGAGAAATAAAATTCACAAAATCATTATCATTTTTCCAATGGTACTGTTTTGTTTATAAATCGGTGCCAAACGATTCGTACCCTTGCAGAGTCGCGGGTGCGTTGCCGGCCTATTACTTGCTGATACTGTGTTACAGTTTTAACTGTCGTTACAGAGCTGTAGAATGTTAGAGCGCATGGACCTGGAGGAATGCGTGCTGATAACGGACAACACATTGGTGCATTTGGCCATGGGCTGTCCGCGGCTCGAGAAACTTGTGAGTAACTGTACCGCGTTTGAATCCCGATTTTTTAAAATTATAAATAGTTTTACCACACATACGCCCTTCTTGCCAGCTCACTTTAAAGTGTATTAGTTGGGCCGGATCGTCCGAAGTACCACAGGCTCACCGAATAGGGCGTGAAACGGTACCTGTACTGTGTTTCGCAGAGTGCGATATCTGAGGCCCTTGTAAGTGCCGCATGAGCGGCGTGAAATGCCTAAGTACTAGTAAATTAGTCAAGTTTTTATTTCCAGTACAGAGGGTAGTTTTTATAATAGAAAAAGAGAAAGAGTGGACCGGGACCCTAGGTGAGCCTCCTGCTCGTCTGCCACCGATTCTATAAAAAATGTCGACTGGTCATCATCATCATTTCAGCCGTAGGACGTCCACTGGTGGATTTACGCCTCCCCTTCCAACCGTGTTGCACACCTATCGGAGGCGACTTCCGGCGATTTTACAAGGTCGTCTGTCCACCTTTCGGGTGGACGTGCCACGCTGCGTTTGCCGGTCCGTGGTCTCCAATCGCTTTTCGACAACATCGGCCATCTTCACGTGAAATGTGGCCCGCCCAGATCACTTCAGCTTGCCAATTCGACGGGCTGTCGCTGACTTTAGTTCGTCTACGAATCTCCTCATTTCCGATTCGATCTCGTCCCCTCATTAACTAGTAGTGAATTTTTTCAGACGCTGTCACACTGTGAATTAATAACGGACTACGGGATCAAACAGCTGTCACTCTCGCCGTGCGCCGCTGAACACTTGACGGTGTTAGGTGAGGTCTAACATTCATCATCATCATTACAGCCATAGGACGTCCACTGGATATAGAGCCACGTAGCTGAAAAGCCAGCAGCACAGCACGCGCGGACTGTGGCGTGGTTGGTGGGCGGTGTTCTCTTACCACATAGGAGAGCCACCTGCTCCGTTCTCCGCTATACTATAAAAAAACACAGCTACGAGGCTCTCGATCTAATATTGGAGTGGTAGCTGTATTCTTTACCGTCTCGGGTTGTCTGATTAAGATCGTGCCGCCCTTACGAACCACTGTATGTGTTCCGACAGGCTTGGACAACTGTCCGTTGGTGACGGACGGGGCGTTGGAGTACCTCATCTCGTGTCACAATCTTCAGCTCATCGAACTCTATGACTGTCAGATGGTGACGAGAAACGCGATACGAAAGTTGAGGGTAAGATTTGTTGCATCATCATCAGCTTATCAAATCCACTGCTGGACTTAGGCGTCACCAAAGACGCCCACCTATTGCGATCACGAACGATCTGTATCGGTGCGGATCTGGAGCGGTTGCCCGCGACCTTCATCAGGGTCGTCTTTACATCGCTTGGCGGGGCGTCCCACTCTGCGCTTCGCGGTACGCGGTCGCCACTCGAGAACCTTCCTTCCCCATCGGTTGTCGGCTCGTCGAGCGGTGTGGCCAGCCCATTGCCACTTCAACTTACTTATACGGCGGGCAATGTCGGTTACTTTGGTTCGCCTTCGGCGCGGGTGTCCAAGGGTGGCGTTATCCTCTATCATATGGGAGACCCATCTGCTACGTTGTCCGCTATACTGTAAAAAACTGAATAAAGACTATATCCACACCTGTCCGTTCCAGAATCACCTGCCGAACATAAAAGTGCACGCGTACTTCGCGCCAGTGACTCCGCCCGTGACCGGCGGCGGGGCGCGGCCGCGCTACTGCCGATGCTGCAACATCATATGAAACATACTCAAACTGTTTAGATGACGGAATTGTGCTACACGTCTAATGTTCCACCTTTACGGTTCATAATTGACATTTCGGTTGGCGCTACCGGTTGGCGTGTGTAAGTTTTGCGTGACACTTGAGGTGACAATTGTGAATGCCAGATTTGAGGTGACAGTTGTAAATGTCAGCTTTGAGGTGACAATTGTGAATGTCAGATTTAAAGTGACAGTTCTGAATGTCAGCTTTGAGGTGACAGTTGTAAATGTCAGCTTTGAGGTGACAGTTGTGAATGTCAGATTTAAGGTGACAGTAGAAAATGCCGTTTCGCGAGTTTTAGTGTTAAGGTGACAGTTATGTGTTTTAAGGTTTCGGCTGTAATGCACTTATAAAGATATACAAGAGGTTTAACGTGTCACTTTAATGGTGACAGTTGTAAGTGACGTTTCATGAGTGTCAGCTTTAAGGTGACAGTTATGAGGGTTAAAAGTTTCGCCTATAATGCACTTATAAAGGTATTTCCTAAAAGAATCCGCGTTATGGTGTCACTTAAGTGTCATTTCCTAGAAAAATTAGCTTTAAAGTAATTTTGTCTCTCCTAGAAGAATCAACTGACGTGTCACTTTTAAATGTCGCCATATAAAAGTAATTATAAGTGTCTTTCCTAGAAGAATCAGCTTTTAAGTAATTTCGTCTCTCCTAGAAGACTCAGCTTTAAAGTAGTTTTGTCTCTCCTTGAAGAATCAACTTTGACGTGTCACTTTTAAAAGTGTCAGTTATTATAAGTGTCCTTCCCTAATTAACTTATTCATAATGGAGTAGGTCATAATTGACAATGTCAGTTTCAACTGTCAAAACTGCCGTCACGTTGTCAACTTTTTGAATGTTGACATTTGAAACACGTTTAAAACCATAATATACATTATTAATAATAAGTGGTAACCAAATAAAACTATTATTTATTAATAATAAACCATACTAATAATATCATAATAATACATAGGAAATTATGTAATGTCTATGAAAAATAACACTAAATAACATTGACTTAAGGAATGTCAATATTGTCATAATTTGGCAAGACGACGTTGACAACACTACATATTCTGTTATTGGATGTATGCATGTAAATCATTGTACACTTGTGACAGTTGACGTGTGTCATAATTGACAGCTGTCAGTGTGAGTCAAGGTGACATTGTATATTGCTTTGTGTGTTACGGGATGACCTCCGCGAGGAATTACTAAATGACCGAGTCAACTTATTTTTAATAATGCAACGCTTTGTATGCTCATGGGCGGGTCGTACGTGGACGGTGGTCTCTTACCGTCACGGCATCACGGCCTATGATTATAGAAAGCGTATATCGACACAGAAGTGTGTCCGCCCAACCGATTGGGTGATATTTTTATATCTGTATAGTATTTTTTTTATTTTTAATAGTAATAAAATTCATTTTTTATTTTTTTTCTTTATTTTCCTTTTTTTGTTTTCCGGGGCAAGGGTTTGAATCTTAAGAAATGATAGTTCTATTGGATATACTTTGTCTAATATATCATGATAATCTTGGGAGAGTCATGCTGATATATTGATTGGGCCGGCTTGGGTGTGATACCACGGGCTCACAGGATACTCCGCGTGAAACGGTACTGTGTTTCGCAGAGTGAGTGAGATATCGGAGGCCCTTACAAGCGCGGATTGTGGAGCGGTTGTCCATGGGCGGCGGTGCTCTCTGACCATATAGGAGACCCACCAGCTGTACCATAAAAAACTATTCTAGTAATAAATTTTTAGTGTTATGAATACGTCTCTGTGATATATTTTGCGATTACCACATTAATGTTGGAAATAAAACCACTCTTGTGTTCATTAAATAAATGGTTTATTTACCCCTTACCCCTTAAAAAGTAGTACCCCAAAACGGTACGCGGACCCCGGGGATCCTCTAGTATATGTAGGGGAGTCCGCGAATATATGTAGAGTGGGGTCCGAGAGTATATGAACGGAGGTCCGTGAGTTATGTATGGGGTACCGAGAGAATGTGTGGGGTTCCTGAGTATATGAATAGGGGTCCGTGAGTTATGTATAGGGGTTCCTCGTGTATATGTATGGGGATCCGCGATGTTACCTCTGCACCCCCATACATGCTATTAGTAACTAAAATACCTAATCTGTTTTTTTTAGTTTTTTAAGGGGTCCGTAAAAACTGCCATTGAATCCTAGGGGTCCGTAATATAAGCATAACGTAATAGGACCATGGGCGGTTGTACGCTTGTCTCAAGTAACAACTAGGGGATAAGTGTGTCCCTGAGACAAGAATATCCAGGGCAGTGGAATGTTTTATAGATGACAACTAGGGAAGCAAAACGGATGTCCATGGGCGGCGGAAACTCTTATCTAGGTGACAATGGCAGGTAAGGAAGCCTATAGGCAGCGATACGCTTATTCAAGGTGACAATAGGACAAGAGAATATGACAATGGGCGGTGATACACTGAAGCATACGCTGACGCACTAAATGAGCCGGCTCGTCCGAAGTGATATCGCACAAACGGTACTTGTACTGTTTCACAGTGAGGATTTCGGCCGTCGTGAAAATCCAGCACACAGCAAGCGCGGACTGTGGCGCGCTTGGTGATGGGCGTTCTCTTACCATATGAGACCCGCCTGCTCCGTTCTCCGTAATATAATTAAAATGTAAGAGTGATGAGTGTGTCCATGTGACGCAGACACTGACAACTGAGGACAAGAATATCCATGGGCAGCGGAATGCTTGAGATAACTAGGGAAGCAATACGGATGTCCATGGGCGGCGGAAACTTGTATCTAGGTGACAATTGTGGATAAGGAAGTCCGTGGGTGTCGGATTGTAATATATAAATACTGACAGGAAAATTAATTGTCAAAATTAATTAAGTTTCAAAATTAATTGTCAAAATTAATTATGTTTCAAAATTAATTGTCAAAATTAATTAAGTTTCAAAATTAATTGTCATAATTAATTAAATGTAAAAATTAATAATTTTTGGGTTTAGAATAATTATCAATTGAGTGATTGACTACGAGTGACAAGAAATTAATCATAGTGCCGCTTAAGTGGCGTAAAAAGGCCAGCAACACATCAGATTTGCAGACTGTGTCGCGGTTGGTGATTGGCGGTGTTCTCTTACCACATAGGAGACCCACCTCTTTATAATTCCGCGAAAAAACTAGTTGTAAGCGATAAATGGGGTTGGATTTGTCCATGGGCGTGACTTATCTTGAGTCACCACTGACCATAACAGTCCATGGCGAGTGGGACTTTTAATCTACGCGATATCTGGAGATGGGCGCATGAGATGATATATATGAGAATCCATGGGCGTCGTAATGTTTGTACTAGGTGAACATTGGGTTAAGCATGTCCATGGGCGACGAACCGAGTAGTCATGGTCATAATAGTAAAATTTAATAATAAATTATAATTCTAGTTTAGGTTCTATGGTGACCTCGATCGTCCTTGAACGTGATTAAGAAGCCAAAATAAAAATAAATAAATTGATTTAGTTTTTTATTATTAATAATAATAGAATTCCGAAAACCTTAGCTTATTGGTTATGAAAGTGCACCATGAAGCGAGAGGTAACGGGTTCGAATCCCGTCCGGATTATAATTTATTCGATTTCGGAAAGGTCTTGACAGTGGCCAGGTTTTAATACTGTCGCAACCATGAGACAGCCATGCTGAAGCATATGCGGACGCACTAATTGAGCCGAATTAATTAATAGATAACAACTAGGGAAGCAATATGGATGTCCATGGGCGGTGGAAATATTTATCTAGGTGACAATTGCGGGTAAGGGAGCCCACAGGCGCCGAAACGCTAATTAAATTGACAATAGGATCTAAGACAATATGAACATGAGCGGTGATACACTGACATATACGGACGCTCTAATTATGGCGGTCATTCGAAGTTACATCGCACATAATCAGTACTGTTTTGCTGAGTGAGTGAGGATATCGGAGGCCCGAAAAGCCAACGACACAGCGCGGCGAATGGCGCTATTGCTCATGGGCGATGTATTTACCATATAGAAGATTTTCGTTGTCCTCTATAGAATAAAAATTCAACTATAGAATATATCTTTTATTATATTAATGTAGGTATGTCTCAGTTCTATAATCTCTGGTCTGTTTTTATGGTTCAAATGTCATAATAGATTGCGTCTGTGAAATCCGCATAGCAGCATGGCGCAGAGATGTGTTGCCAGCGCGAGGAATTCTCCCCGAATTTTGCCAAAAAATCCCAAACACGAACAAATTCTAAAAAAATCCTCAATTTTTTTTATTCGCCTCAAAAGTCATTTACGAATAAAAAATCCTAACTGTCTGTGTTACAATATCTAAACATATAAAAAAAGTTGTGTCTGTGTGTAATATTAAAACCACTTTCTACTACATGTATATGAATTACATTAGTTGTTGCCATGATTAGTAATGGTGTCTCCTGAGAACACTGTCGCCCATGGTCAACCTCGCCACAGTCCGCATTGGTTGGATTTTTACGCCACTTAAGCGGTACTTCAATATCCTCACTCATGCTGAGAAACACAGTACAAGTACCATTTCACGCTGAGGTATTATGTGAGCCCGTATCACTTCAGACAAGTCGGGCCAATTACTGCGTCAGCATATGCTTCAGCATCACCCACGGATGCGACAGCATTAGGACAGTCTCACACACTGTCAAGCAATCATCATCATTTCAGCCGTCACACATCCACTGTTGGACTTAGGCCTCTTTCTTGGACTTCCATGAATGAATAAATAAATAAATACACCGATTAAATTAAATTTCTCCGTACCGGGATTCCAAACCGATACCTCTACATGCTACATTTTCGAAACCAGTAAGCTACGAGGCTCTTAAAAAATACCAACACGCTACCATAAAAAAAAGTATCCCAATTTTTCATATGTGGGAGAATTGAGAGTACGCACAGACATCCCCAGTAGCAGAACGCGCTTCGGTCGGTTCGCACGCATACGTTAAGAAAAAACAATAAAAAAAATGCATTCACAAAAAATTAATAATTTATGAGAGTGTTACAACAATGTCGTTAATCTTATAACAGTGAAGCCGACAATGACAGAATCGGTAAGATTAACACGCCATGCGGTAAATATATGAAAAATTGCCACAAAATTGTCAAGCTTTTCTCAAAAAGCGCACTTTTTACGTGCTAGGTGTGAATTGATTTTTTTATTGCCATTAACGTCTTTGGTGATTTATTACGTCATTGAGTGAAATTTTGACTGCGTTCGACGTTAATGTTAAAAATCAATAAATTCCGCGCACAACTTTACGTACAGAGAACGCGTGTAGGCTTTGCGGCGTTAAAAATAATTAAACAACATTTTATATAACACCTGGATATGTGTTACACAACCTGTGATATGCGGACCCCCGGGGGTCCGTGTTGGGATCCATATAGATACTAATAATAGCTAAAATAAACCTTTTTTGTTGTTTATTTTTTAAGGGGTCCGTGAAATATAGAATCCTTAGATAAACGATTTCCAACGTATGAATGCGGATCCTTGGGGTTCGTGTTGGGAGTCCGAGGTCTCATCTATTTGTGGTATCTCATGTATTTAATGGTCAGTGAAACTTTGAATCCCTATGGGTCCGTAGGTGAAATAGGTAGGAGATCGCTGCTTTATATTAATGTGTCCCAACCTGAGGTCCGTGGACCTCCGAGGTTCCATGATAGGGTTCCGGGGTGTCATCTATGGACCATATAAATGCTAATTTACTAAAATAAACATTTTTTGCTGTTTTTTTTAAGGGTTTCGTGAAACTTGGAATCCCAAGGGGTCCGTGGCTGAAATTGGGGTTCGTTGTTCTAGCTTAATGTTTTCCAACCTGTGGTCCTCGGACCTCCGGAGGTCCGTGTTATGATTCTGTGAGCCTGTGGTAATGCTCGGGGTTCGCTCATACGAAGTAACATTTTTGAGTTCCGACTGTCCAATTTTATCTTAAATACCTTTTCTTTAGTTGGGAATTCCAATTTCATAATTTTTAATGTGTACAAAAATCAAATTTGAATATTATCTCGATTTTAATCGTTCATATCACCATAACTATGGCTTAAATATATAAAAATAATATATAATAATGTTAAAAATTTAATCCTGAATCGATCGATACCTCACTTGTTGGTAAAACTTTATATTTCATTGAGATATAAGTAAAAGAGTAAGACACGGACGCGTGAATTTCATAAAAAAAGCGTAAAATTCTAAGTTTTCTTACAATATCTTTGTAACTAGAGATTCCATAAATATAATAAATACACAGTATTGTTAAAAATTTAATCCTGAATCGATCGATACCTCACTTGTTGGTAAAACTTTATATTTCATTGAGATATGAGCAAAATAGTGACACGCCTTGCGCGTATTTCATACAAATACTCGAATGACATTAAATTTGATAGTAAATAAAAAAATCCTATTTCATCATGCCTCCTAATGGTTTTAAAAGTGTACCATGAAGCGAGATGTATTGGGTTCGAATCCCGGTCCGGACAATTAAAATTGAATTTATTCGGTCTCTGGAAGGGCTTGACAGTGGCCGGGCGAGTGTCTTAATACTGTCACACCCGACAGAGCCATGCTGGAGCATATGCGGACGCATTAATTGGGCCGGCTCGCTCCTATACCACGGGCTCACAGAATACTCAGCGTGAAATACTTGTACTGTTTCGCAGAGTGAGTGAGGATATCGGATGTCCTTAAAAATGCCGCTTAAGCACACAGCACACGCGGCGTATGGCACGGTACGTGATGGGCGGTTCTCTTACCGTATAGGAGACCCATCTGCTCCGTTCTCCGCTCTACCATATAAAAGTTTCCCTACTGTAAGACGCCACCGCCCATGGACAATCGTAACCTCGATGAAAAGGCGAGAATAAAAGTCGCCATCGTAAATTTAAAAAAGTAATTCAAATATAATTTTACTTTGGAGTTATTTTTATTTTGTGCGTCATATTAAGATTTAGATTGTCGCGTTGAGAAAAAAGTTTATTTTTATTCAAAGAGACAAGAGAACCTCGTAGCTCAGTGGTTGAAAGTTGCCTTGAAGAGGGAGGTATCGGGTTCGAATCCCGGTCTGGACAATTATAATTTACTATTAAACGGGCTTGTTGCTGAGTGTTTCAATACAGTCGCACCCGTAAGAGAGCCATGCTGACGCATATGCTGAACTAATACCGTGATACCACGGGCTCACAGAATACTCAGCGTGAAATGATACGGTGCTTTGATTCGCTGTGTGAATATATAAGGCCCTTAAATAGTTTAAGCAGCGTAAAAAGCCAGCAACACATTGGAATGTGTCGCGGTTGTCCATGGACGGTGTTCTCTTACCATATAGTTGACCCGTCTGCTCCGTTGTCCGCTATACCATAAAAAATATGTTTGAATTACAATACTAAAAAAAGTATACCCATTCAGAATGGGTATTCTGTAAGCCCGTGGTAACATTTCGGACGAGCCGGTCCAATCAGTGCGTCATTATGGCTCTGTCGGGTGCGACAGTGGCGCTCGGCCACTGTCAAGCCCATGCCGACAGAATAAACTGTAATTAAAAAGCCGGTAACACAATGCACGGAGTGTGACGAGGTTGGCGATGGGCGGCGCTCTCTTACCGTATACGAGACCCACCTGCTCCGTTGTCCGTTGTACCATAGAAGCCGGCTCGGTCAGTGGTACCAGGCACACAGCACCAGTGT
>DWCF01007554.1:0-10512 GCA_018230265.1 Delias oraia
TTGAATTTACTTTAGAAAACCGAATCTTATAGACGTACCAACAGACAGATTTCAAGGCCACCTATTGATTTCTCTGCCTAAACGATTTGAGTGTCTCGGTGACCGTAAATTATCTAGTAATTAATGGAACACATAGTTGAGGAGTGGATATTTGCAGGCCAAATACCTGGTTTAATATTTACAAATATCTTGGATGGTGGTTTTAGAAATCGGTTCCATTATAGCTACTTATTTGTATAAATCGAATAACGCTTGTTTAAACATAATAAAATCAAATAAACTGTGTTACTTCTGATAATGTTTACATATATTTTCTGTGTGCCACGTATAGTAAATATTTTATATTAATTATATAAATGACAATTATGGTGTTCTATCAATATTATCATCTATAAAAATTTAAAGTTTAATATCACATAAAAAAGATTGAAATATTCTATGTACCTACAAAATTTAACAATAGGCTCTGGAGATATCTTGTAAAGTACTCATTCTTTAAACATTCACAAACGGTTTATCAGTGACATGAGATCGAGAAAAAAGGCATTACAATGTCAAACTTGCCCAAGGAAGTAATGGTTTATGTAGAAAGTGGAATAATAGACCGAAATGACAATCTTATATGGCCCTGTGTGGCCTACTTGTGATCACGTATGAATTTAGTGTCACTTCAAACAGCCAAAACAACGAAAGAGTACTTCCACTTGTCATGATAAATGAAGACTATGGGACAGGCATTTAGAACAAGCTCAACACAATAACTGACGACTTGAATGCCAGTTGCTTGAAAACTTTTATGCCATAGTTCACACAAAAAGACCTACGAGACAATAAATAAAATGTGTTAAACGATGGTCTGTAGAGTGGCACAATTTCTTTAAAATATCTCTACCATTGATACTACGAGTTATTTTTCGGAAAGTAGCGTGCAAAATAAATTTGATTTATGGTTGTATCGTATCGACATCACCCTCAGCGATTTAGATACCGCTTCTATGGATTTAACCTGAATGGGTAACATTTAAGTAACCCTCAGGCATCCATTCAAATATAACATTAAACATTTATTTCAATTTCACGGTCATATCACAGTCGTAAAATGAAATGTGAACCGAAAGTATGCAATAAACTTAACATATTTAGAGATTGGGCGGTTCATATTACTGCAAATTATAAACTACCGAATGCCGGCGATTGAATAATGGCAGCACTATATTAATACCGCTTGTAATTTTAAATTGTAATAAGTATTGGTGCCTTTATTATTTACAGGTTCATAATTAATCGTGTTGACAGAAAAATATTGCAATTGTACAGTTTAATTTAAAAAATTAAAAAGGCAATTTTGGGAGTAATTAAAACAGCTTTCGCATGTGAAAATTACAAAAGAAAGTGGATTAAGGACCCACGGGTCACTGTTATATTGTTATTCAAAGAATTTTTCTTTCGCAAACGCAAGTAAATACATCATGTGAGATTGGGTCGCATGATATGGCTTTATCGTTTCACAGAGTAGGAAAATTCTCATTCAACAAAATCACTTTCATATCGTTAGTGATACTCGGTTTTTGCACGCAATTTAGCATTGTAATCCATTTTATCACTGTAACGCACCAAATAGGAATGCGTGACTAATACCTTTTAGTTGGGTATACATAATAGGCAAAGAGCTTTTAAAATTATTTACTACATAATTCAATTTAAAAAAAATCACAACTATTATTTCAAAACTCAAAAATTATCGATCAAAATTACATTGAATTCATAATTTTACTGATTGAAATCACCACGAAAATCTATAAAGCACTTCCTGTACATCGTTGAAAGGTATGAAAGTCACTTTTTACCCAGCCATCATACATATTCACTTTTGGCCCATTCAATACATTCAAAGCTAATTACAGTCCACGTCTCAACTCTGACAACTTTTTTAAAGTTCACGAAGGATAAAGTTTGGTAACAATCAATTCATTTGTGGCATTAATGGAACTTTCTATATTGTACGATAGAAGACGGCTAAATTAAAATGTATTCTTTAGAAATCGGCGAATATGCCTGCTCATTACTGCATATCGGACTAAGAGCATAACTTACATTCATAATATAGATTCCCTATATATAGACAATTCTTACTAATATTAATTATAATCGATACCTAATTGAACATTATGTATTGTGAAGAAATAAATGAAATTGAGTCTTTTATTATTTTTTCTTGATATAGCGAATAACGGAGCAGGTGGGTTTCCTATATGGAAAGGGAACACCGCCGCCCATGGATAACCGCACTACAGTCCGCGCTTTGGTTGTGTTATGGCTTTTTACGCATCATTTCAAGAGCATCCGATATCCTCACTCGCTCAGCGAAACGGTACAAGTAACGTTTCAGGCTGAGTTTTCTGTGATTATTATTAATTCCGTCATTAAAGAATGTTTTCTAGAAATTTCAAATTTTTAATATGGGCCTTATATTACATTAACTCACTTACTATAACAAACGTAAGAATTTTTTATTGATAAAAATGAATGTTTTGAAAGTAGGTACAATATACCTATACGAGTCTGAAGGCGAGTCCAAAAAGAAAATAAGTCTCGCGTCAAAGCAAAGGTCGCATCAAACCTACCCACATCTAAACAATTATTTTCAATTAAGTATACATAATTGTATATTGTCACTGTTGGAATATAAAAGACAAGAAAATTAACATTTTAAAAAGTCACAACAAATTTAAATGAATCAAGATGTGTGATGTTGATCTGTAAGATCAATGATTTTTAAATTTGTGTGACGGGTTGTCAATAGTCTATTGAAGCTGTGAACACACCGTACGCTAATTAAAGCCTTCAGTAAGATTTATGTAGCTACGCCTACACAATAGTGTGACAATTACCTACAAGAAGTTATCGACAACGTAATCCAAAGCATGAGAAATCGTGTCCAAACTTTAATTGGATCCCGCGGCGGCAATACACTTTATTAATTTTTTTTTGTTTTTGAAAAAAAATAAAATAGATTTAAGTTTAAAGGAAAAAATTATTAATTTTCGATTTTCGGAATTTGGGTTTAATTCTTGAAGAACAAATATTGTGTAATTTACTTAAGCATTTATTTTAGTTAGTTTGAGTGTAATTGATTATTGTAGAATTAATAAACATATATACAACATAAATTTCTCAAAAAAATCAATCTTTTTATTACTTTTCCCTAATTATGCCGCCTACGCCTACATATGCAGTGTAAACTCCATGTAACGTCCGTCGATTTAACGACAAACTCCCTAAAGCGTGGAAATCAATTGGCTTTAGTTGGTTTAGCTTGTCTTCCATGCACCTTTTCTTCTCTCAATTTAACGACAACTCTTTATAACGCTATAAAATGCACAGTCCCTTCAGTGTCGTTATATAGAGTTTACACTGTACATGCTTAGTGTGTACAGTCTCAGTTATTTCAATAGCACTTTACTTATATTCAATTAGTTCTTATAAGAATGAAATTCGTATTTAATTCAAGTGATATTTTTTGGACGAGTAAATATCAACTAGCATTGGGTCATACGAATATTCTTCTTTTCGCAGTTTATATGACCATTCACAGTGCGAAGAGTTTCATTTTACATAAATAATGAATGATGATTAATCGTTACGAATAGTTCCATATCGTTGCGTTCATTTAACACTTACACAGTAAAATGAAACGAAATTTTCATAAAATGATCAGAATACTTACGGATTAACGTTCAAATACTTCAACGGATAAATAACTGTTGAAAATTAAAGGAATAAAATGATTTTCGTTAAGATAGGCACTGAACGTCGCAGCATAGCGCGTATGAAATATAACTAAAGAATTAAATGCGCTCGATTTTGTCTCAGATTGTCACGGGCGATTTGTGCTTATTATTATCTTGTTGAATTAAGAAATGACACGAAACAAAGATATTTCTTTTAAATAAAAAAAATCTTAAAACAATAGGTATTATAAAATGCGGTAGTATGGTTTCAGTAATATTAATTTGTAATTAGAAAAAAATTACCGGACCTATTTAATTAAAAATTTTTATACTGAACAAAATTATGTTCATGTAAATTGTTGTCCAAGTTATATGTTGGATTATTGAACTTTCAAAAGTATAAAAGCAATATGTAAATGCAAGATTATTTACTAATTTGAAAAATGCATGTATCTAAGTATGCTTAACTTTAATCACGAGACTAACTTAAATAATTAAAATAATTAAAGTAAGACTTCGTATTCCATGTATAAGCAAATTTTGCATTGTTTTTTTATTATTTAAGTGGTGGTAAACGAGCAGGAGGCTCACCTAGGGCAAGCGGTCCTACGCCCACGGACACCCCCAGTCCTTGCAAAGCCGCGGGCGTGCTGCCGTCCTTTAAGGAATGTGCACACTCTTTTCTTGAAGGTCCTTGAAGAGTTTACATGGAAGAAAGTTTTGTGTAGACCAGACACAGTTTTAAATCTTTTTAGATTCATTTTTTTACGTAAGAGATCACACCTTTGTGTTTCTTACTAAAACATTTGTTTCTTTAGGAATCAAACCCGAACCTTCAATGACGCTAATCCAATAAGTAAATAGAAATGGGGACAAAAAACACATTATTTTGACGTTTTCGGAAAGCCTTTAATCTGATTACAATCTTCAAATGTTATCTTGTATCGTTAATTGACCTTATACAGTGTAATTTAATTTAATGACGCATTAAGTAATTTATGTTTTTATATGTAATCTACGATAAAGTTCTACTATCCTAAACTAGATGCTTAAAAATATTGTATTATTTTAATTACTAATTTCACGTTACAATAAAAAATTACTAAATATTTATATGAAGGTATATATAACCACTGAGTCACCTAGTAGTGACTTCTAATTACAAAAAGCGTCTACGAATTAAAAAAAAGTATTGAGAGCACGTTCGATACGTCAATTAATGAATGAAACAACATAATTTTTTTAATCATCGATGCTCTTAAGACAGGCAAGACATTTGTATATCATAATTTCACTATGAGATGTAGTCTGAGCAACTGATATGATCAGCAAAGTTGAAGTTACACGATATAGTGTATCAATGTATCAAGATGTTTTAAAATGCGTGTCAATCTCCGTCGTAGGCCTTCAGCCAACGATTGGTTCTCTAAAAGATATCATCATTGAAAGGCAAGTTTCGTTATACACCCTCAAGACAATCACGAACAATTTGTACAGTTGTTTTGACAATACTATAACTTCTATTCTTTCCAATGTATTTATTCCAATGAATGGGCGTTGCTTTCATATATTTTATTACACTTAAGATGGGATAGCACCAAGTAAGGAGCGGCGGTACCAATGTTTTAATTTTTTGGGCGAGCATTTATTACTTTTGTGCAGTTGTAAAATAAAACTTTCGATATAATTTTATGTAGTTTTTTGTTGTTTTTTAATGTAACCTTAAGTTACTTTCACAAAAGTTTGGTCTTATTAACTTTTTACAAATTATAGTTTATCTTTTTGATCAAGTTATAAGAATTTCCATATATATATATATTTGCTATAGAATCGTCACAAAGGTTCATTACAGTAATATTCACTAACAGATTCATTTTGTTTTTTATTCATTATAGCTGTTTTAATTAAAAATAATGGCTGGTTAAGAGATAATTCGTACATTAACCATAAAAGGCATGAAATTTGCTGTAAATTGATTTTCCACGCTAATTAAAATTTCAATTATTATGAAAAGAAACGCGAAAACAGTTATTAATGTCTCATTCATTCTTTAGCATTTTGCATCAGCATCAGAGCTTTGACATGAAGCAAACTTAATTAGCGGTGAAAAGTGTTCTTTTATTTGACAGAGATGACATAGACGATATATATATTAAGAAGTTCTACACTCTAAGTTTTCATTTAAAATATTTTTTTTATTTTTTCGACATGTTTCATCACAAGAATGGATGAATCTCCAATGGAACGTATAAAATATAAACTCTTTCTTCGTAACCAAACACCTGCATAAACCTAATATAAAACCAAATTCGTATTATATTTTATAACCTTTCAATAAAATATCTCCAATAAATAAAAATCCAACGTTCTGTGAATAAATGACTTCACTCGACCTTAAGGTGTAGATCTGAACACAAGAGTTAGCGGGCGGAAGTGTATCGCAATTTCATGTTACATCAATCAAAAAGCCTTTATTTTATTTAATAACCTTTTAACTAGCGGGGTTGTGTAGGAACTATAAAAAACTTATCAGCAGTTACGTTACGATAAAACTTGAACGTAAAATTCTTAACAAGCAGTTTGAATAACAAAGTAATTTACTAATAATAAGCCTCGTAGCTTAATTGTTTGAAAAGTGTACTATGAAGCGAGAGGTATCGGGTTTGAATCCCGGCCAGGACAATTATATATTATTAATTTATTTGGTCTCTGAAAAGGTTTGACTGTAGCCGGCCGAGTTTGGCAATGCTGTCGCATCCGTGGGAGAGCCCTGTTGAACCAAATGCTGGCGCACTATTTGGGCCGGTTTCTCCGAAATGACACCACGAGCTCACACAATACTCAGCGTGAAACGGTACTTATACTATGATTCGTAGAGTGAGGGAGGATATCGGAGGTTCTTAAAAGTGCCGCTTAAGCGACGTAACAAGCCGGCAACACAACACGCGGACAGTGGCGCGGTTGTTCATGGGCGGCGGTGCTCTCTTATCATTTAGGAGACCGACCTGCTCCATTGTCTCTTACCAAACCTAAATGAGTGCAGATCATATCTACTCCTTACACATTACCCTAACGCATAAGGCGCTAAGCTCTACATCCTCTATAGCATAAAATAATAATAATATTTTATAATAAAAATTAAATTATAAATTATTTAATATAATTCTATATTACATAAATTATTATATTATAAAATTATTATTATTTTTTAATCCTACCGCGAAAGCAGACCTCGACCTTATAAGCACCTTTCGATATCTGCAGAATTTGTACAAGGTCTTCAAGTAAGAATTTTACTTTAAACTAAATATCAAGTTTTTATAAAATAACCTTTCGTAATTTGAATTAAGTGGATTGCCCTTGCCCCAATTAATACACATTACACAATATCCTCTCAGTTGACCAAAACAGTCGGTGTTACATCACATTGCCTTAAAATTTTCAAAAAATTAAAATTATCCGAATTAGAACGTAACATTGTGAATAATTATTACATTACAAATTTTTTCCAAAGCAATTGAGAATTGTAAGTTTTAATAAACACCGCAAGTTACACCCGTGGGAGAATCATGGTAAGAGACCATCCGCCACCCATGGAAAACCGCGCCACAATCCGTGCTTTGATTGTGTTGCCGGTTTTTTTACGCCAAGGGCCACCGATATTCTCACTTACTCATAGAAACGTAGTACAAGTTCTGTTTCACGCTGGTATTCTGTGAGCTCATTGTATCAGTTTGGATGAGACGGCTTAATTAGTGCGTTAATTATTAATAACCCTATATACAGAGTAAGGAGTACAGGAATAAGGCACGCACGCCTTCGAACGCTTTCCTTTAGTCGAGCACGTGTTGAAAATGTTTTAATAATA
Source organism: Delias oraia (assembly GCA_018230265.1). Lineage (NCBI taxonomy): Eukaryota > Metazoa > Arthropoda > Insecta > Lepidoptera > Pieridae > Delias > Delias oraia. The sequence continues at coordinate 7,600 of DWCF01007554.1, forward strand.
TTCAAGACTGCGCCATCCGACGCGACGTGACGGGCAGATTTATGAAAACGATGCGCACGAAACAATTGCCAAAAGGTCCTCTGATTTTAGTCCTGAGATTAGTCGAAATTAACAGTTACTTACATACAAACAAAAAACTAAAAGTTCTTTAATTGCTACGTTGATACATATACATACATCGTAGCATTTTTATTTATTTTTTATTCAATAGCGGACAACGGAGCAGGTGGATCTCCTATATCGTAAGAGAACACTGCCGCACATGAGCTACCGCACCACACTCCGCGCATTGCTTGTGTTGCCGGCTTTTTGCGCCGCTTACTCGGCTTTTTTAAGGGACTCCGATATCCTCACTCACTCTGCGAAACACAGTACAAGTACCATTGCACGCTGAGTATTCTGTGAGCCCTTGGTAACATTTCGGACGAACCGGCCCAATTAGTACGTCAGCATATGCTTCAGCATGGCTTTCGCATGCTTAGATTAAGTTAAAAACTGGCATTTTCATCTGGTTACGTGTACTGGTAGTGAATTGTTTAGCTTTTTGAATTATAAAAAAAACCTACATTCAAATAATCACAGAATTTATATATACAAAAATGTTTGCGTCTTAAATGATACAGGATTACTATATTCAATATATTTATATGTAATCAATATTAGTCAAAACATATTATGCAAAAATAGAATTTTCTAATTTAGAAATATATGTATCTGTAATAAACTGCCACATATAACAAATGATAATTATATGTATAAATTATATCGCGGATGTTACATTTACTAAACAAGTTAAGTAACCCAAGAATATAATTTTAATAGGTACCTTAAATCGTTAATAATCTCTGTTATCAGGAAAACATCGTATATTTGCGTGAACAAAACAAGAAATTATATTTTAATATAAATTAAATCAAATCAAAATAAATTAAAATTAATTAAATTAAACAACGTTTGCTTTTACTAGGTATATGAATAAAACACGGGCAAAGAAAAACATTTGATGCATCTTTTAAAAACATATTACCTATTAAAAATTAAATTTTCGGTAAACCAACTTTGTATTTAGGACAATATTTACTTTCTAGTGTAGCACTCGTCAGCGAGGGCTCGTCCACTTTGACGGGACACATGGAGGGCAAACCGTACTCCGATAAAGGCGAGGATCACAAACATAGTAGTTAACACTTCAACGTCTTCTCACTATCAGTTAAAATCCAGTGAAATCACTTAAAAAACTTCTCAGCTGCACTGTAATTCATAAATTAAGTATTCAACTCTAATTTCTTCAGCGGACTTTCGAGGTGTTTTTAGTATCTTGTACAATTTTATAAAGCAAATTCGTATTGAATTATCAACAATCTATCCGTATATCCCATAAAAAACAAAGAATTAATTATAAATTTGATGGAATAGTAATTGCAGCAGTTGTTTGTTAGGGGTTGAGGATGTACTGCGGAAGTGCACGAAGAGAGCGAAAGTTGCGCGCGAGTCGAACGCTTCACGGTACAAGACTGAGCCGCATTCGCCCCAAACAACCCGCTTGTCGCTCGAGTTACTCAACAAGAATCAATTTACTGCCACTAATACGACCTTAACTCTTCCAATAACACATTGTGTTTACAATAGTTTATTTACATTCAATGACGATCGCGACCTTAACGTAGGTGAAGTTTGTTAAAAATACACCAAACCTAATCTGACTAAAATCTTACGTCTAGTAACAAGAAAAAAAAAACAATTAATTATATCGATTCCCAATGATTATGTTCTTGTGTATAGAAAATCTTTTTTTGTGTTACAGAGTATGACTTAACAAAAGCCAGCTAGAAACTACAGAATTTTCCTAATGATTGAATAAATATTTATGGTATTTATGTAAACTGACGACAGAATAATTTTGTTGACGCATGCGTGGAAAACATACAATTGAAATTTCGTGCGTAAAGAACAATGCATTACTATAATTAATCTCCACATGTCACATGGATAAAATAAATTTACTTTCTAAAGTGCTCCCTTAAATCAAAAATTATAATATCCAATGTGGAGCAGGATTAAACTTTGGATTTTGAGACATATCCTTGAATTAATCAATATCAACAGAACACACACTTTGATAAATTTAATGGTAAATTATTGGTAATTCACGTGAAGTAAAAGTATCTAGCTTCTATTAAATAAGCAAAACAGAGGCACTCTTTAAATATTCATGTAGAAATTTAAAAAAAAACTGCATGATATTTTTCGATAAGGAAAGCGGGGCAATTTAACCGTTGGAATGACATAAAAACAAACATAAAAACATATTAGGCTGATCTTAGTGTTATCTCTGCGAATATGCGTCACTGATCGAATGGATGCACTGTGAATTTTATTTTATTTATCGAAGATGTTAATCTATTCACATGGCCCTTGTCAACATCTAGCTTAGTTTACATACTTGTTCATGAGTCTTAACAGGTCTTGTAACGAAAGAAATACATTTTAAAGAGTCTAGGTTCTATTAAATTAGTAATCTGTTAACAATACTTACACCAAACCTCACCTTTAACTTTTTTAATCCTTATAAATTTAACCTGTCTGTCTATGACTGATCTGTAGGATCGTATATCTTACGACATGGTACAGCTGTACCTAACGTATTGAATTCCATGCGTTTCCCTAAATTGCTAAGTAGACTTTAACGTAACTAGCTCTGTAGTTATTATTTAATACATAACTGTTATTTTTTACTATTTAACAACCAAATTTTAGTACAACGAGTTACTTTTTTTAGAACTTTTTTACTACGCTCACGATTTACTTATAGGTGGCGGAGCTTTAAGTTAATATAGAACACGATAATTACTGTCAGTCACGATAAGAATTAATCACAATAAAACAAATATCGTGTAAACTTATTAAACATCA
>DWCF01007555.1:0-10511 GCA_018230265.1 Delias oraia
GCCCTTTCGAGTACAGCAGATGTTCTGCGATCACCAACCCGCCTGCCAAGCGTGGTGATTAAGGCAAATAACCCCCCCTATATCGTCGCGGGCAATCGGAGCGGGTGGGCGTCTTTGGGGAAGGCCTATGTCCAGCAGTGGACTTGAATGGTTTGATGATGATATAGATATAGATTATATATTGATTTATTTAGATTTTAAAACAGCCCTTATAATGATTAGGTACTGTGTAATTCTAATAATATAATATTAATAGCCTGAATTGAAAGGTTGTCCATGGGATATATGCGTTATTTTAAAAAAATCATTACGATAAACATAATTTATTTGATTAAACAATTTATCAAATTCTTACAATCGTACCAATAGATTGGTTGCTTACAAAGTAATCGATGCTAAAATATCGATTCCCATACCTGTCTCGGCGAGTCACGGCAGGTTATGATATTAAAATTGTCTGATTTGAGGAGTGGTTCATTGCTGAATAACTTACAAAACAAAGGTGACTTTTTGAGTCGCAAATTACTGTGGTATTTGCAAAAAGCAGTTATCTTAAATGAATGTTTTAATGTGAAATCTTATATGATGCATAAATGATAAAATGCATATATACAAAATTATATTACAATCCCTTTTGAAATGGAAATATATAGGTAACCGCAAGTAATTTTAAATAATAAAACATTAAAAATCAAATAAATTTAATTGTAAATATATAGGTACATGTCAATTAAATGTTTATATATAGCAATCCGCGGACTATAGCGCAGTGATCTTACCATATGGTAAGTACACCGCCTTCTTAACACTTCTCAATACTTAACTGACCTGCTCTATTTTCCGCTATAGAATAAAAAGAAATACCAGTCAATTCGGTAGTTTGTAAATTACATTTATAAAATTTACATTTAAGTGGTTGATGTAATCCGAAATTAAATAAATGCTTCAATTTCAATAAAGAAATACAATAACTAAACATACTTTGCGCACGATTCAATCAAATATTATTTCTGCCCATTCCATCGATCATAAACAGCCATTCCAACTACAATGGTGTTTACCGCTTTTCGACATACAGTTGTACGACAACTGTTCTAGCAATTCTTGAATGAACACTTGTGAACCGGGCTTTATACATAGCTGTTTATTTTACGAGATATGAGGCAAGTCGTGTTGAGTAAGTTTTGCGGTTTGTTTGCAAATAATCAAGGTACTCAGCGGATATTGCCAGATCGCGCCAATTTATTATTGGTGGAATAACATTCATTATGATTTTACGTAACCGTAGACAAGGAGAGGTTAAAGGGCACTCGGTTTGGTTTTGAAAGGTTAAGTATTTTTTCACAATTGTTAACTTTAATTAAATTGTCACTACACCAAGGATGAGTTAAAGCAAAAATCACAGATTAATAAGCTTCGCATAAGTTAAGCTTAGAAACCGATGGCTTGTACAATTACATCTACGGTGTAGATCTCTTTAGCTAAATTGCCTGATTGGATGATAGTTCGCTTTCCCCTGTGCAATTTAATACCTAATGTGGAAGGGCGGACTCGATAGATCGAGATAATTTATCGTATTAATGACAGTTAAGATTGAAGATAAAGATATCGATCGCGAAAACATTCTTTTGGCGGTTTACACTGAATTGCTACCTGCTGATCTAGTTCCAATGAATACTGAAAAAAATGGAAGTGATCATGCCATGTTTGGAAATAGAAATTTCTATCTGGTTTCCTGTTATATTTCTGATAATTTTATATAGTTATAATTGAGTCTGTAAGATTTTTTATAATTTAGCAACTTTTCATTCCAATTTATATATAAAATTATTAATTATTAATCTAAAAATTAATTTATATTTTTAGGTTTTTGTAAGTTAACGTTTTTAGTGCTAAATGTACTTTATTCAAATGGACACCAAAAATATAGACTATAGAACTTAAATACAAAAGTATATAAAGTAAGGATGTTACATCATTGTTACACGACTAGAACTAGACTCAGGGCACAAATTATTTATGCATTATGGTCATTAAAAACTCGTCAGCGACCAGGATATTTTTACCTGCAGGAGCTACTCTGCACAATAACAGACTCAGTACTTGATTGCTTAGAAAAAGGACTGAATGCTTGCATAAATACAAGAACAGGAAATTGTTTATACAAATAATGTTCTTCACTCCAGAGGTTTAGTCTGAACGAAATGTAATAAATACGTAAAACATATTTAAAATGACTTGGATTATTATATAGATATACTACTACCAATTTAAAACATTACAGATAAAAAAGGTCAACAAATTGTTTGTCAGTTGTTGTCAAAAAGTATTGTTGTTTACTTGCTAACTCGTGTTGGATTGCATCACTCGATTGGCTGTGTGAGCTAGAAAGTGTGCCACAATTAGCATTGCTCTGTGAAATTATAGAAACGCGTTCTACCCTGATAATTAGCATGCCTTTGTCAAACTGACTTTTTGTTCTATGTTTATCATAGACAGTTTTATGAACAACAACGATTCGGCTGCGGATAAAAATATATTCTTTTTATGTTTTATTTTGAATTCTAAATTACATTTTCAAGGGTGAATTTTGAAATAATCAATGGTCATTTGTTATTAATAGCATAAACCGAAATGATCTATGAAATTCGTATAAAACTCTATTTTTCTTACACCGTTTTTATACACATACAGTGTTAATGTGAGTCCAACTCTGTTTTCATTCGTTATATATTACTATAAAATTATAAATTGTGATATTCCCAACCAATGTTTGGTACTTAGTAGATTTCCCAAATGTTGTTATACATACGAATTTATTAGCTTATAATATATATGTAATAAAAGGCATTAAAATCTGTGTAAATGCTCTATAAACTTATTATTATATCAAATTATATTCGTCAGCAGATACAGATATATATTTCAAAGATTGCACTTTATTTATGATACTTTACCAGATATTTTTCTTGTATATTCAAAACAGATTGTTTTTGTTCAGAATGCGGAAGACTGCGGTCTGACAGACCCGCAGACCTGTAATTTGTAAAGCTAGGCCTCAAAATTACTTTCATACCTGTAAACTTGTTCTATACTTACGTAATGATTCTTTGTAAATATAAAATTCATTTTTATTTAGCGCCACTAACAAGTGACTAATATCTTCATTTGGTTTTATAATCACAAGTATTCTCCAGTGTGAGGTAGATTATCAAATCAAGTAATAAGATAATTAAAAAATGTCAGCTTTAAAAAAACGCATCATTACATACTTTGCGTGACATAAGAAGTTATTTGGAAAGTGTAGTATAGAAAAAAGTTTTCAGAATTCTCTATTTTGCCCGCACGAGCAACTAAAATCGTTTAACAACGGGGGTCATTGAACTCTCTAATTGCTTTTAAGTTATACATCTTGATTGAACGAGCACGTACGGACGTACGCACGTACGTACATATTATGTACCAACAAAAACTATATTAAATTTTTAATATTAAATTTCTTTCGTTCGATTGAATTACAAATACTTTGAGACTACGCATAAGATATAACAATTTAATAGATTTTTGCAATTGAAAAATTTAAGAAATTGGAGCACTCTCCGATTCAATTTATCACTGTTGTCATGGCAACAATATTGTTTTTACTAGTTGTCATGGCAACTATATTAAATATAGTTAACATTTGGGCTTTTTAGCAACAGTTACGCCTCGTTCATTCGACATTATGCTAGACGTTTTTTGCAGTATACGTTTTAACGTATAAACAGTGACCATACAAAATACATAGATCAATTCACACGACGATTGTACTACAAGAAAAGTACCGCTTATACGTTTAAACCCATAGCCACGGACTTGAAAAGCAAATCGAATAAACAGATTCGGTTCGCAGTGGCATAAGGTATAGCTTTGTGTGATATCATTTTAGTACAAATGCATTTCTGCATGCTTGTATTTGATTTTGGTAGCCTTGAATTATCCAATCGTGTTAATAACTTTTCAAAACTTTCAATAGACATTTGAAAGTAAATAAAAAAGTTTCTTCGTTTTTAACATTTTCGAATAATTCTTCAAATGTACGCACAGATTTTTGATTAATAGGGTAAACCCAAAACCTGCTAATTTGTCGGCGGCTAGACCATTAGCGCCTTCGATACCAATATAAAAGTATATCAAACGTGGATCCATCAGTAATGTCTACTCAATGTGACAACAGTGTGGAAGCTCCGTCTATTCGTTTTTAAACGAATGAATATTTACCATATGAACACCCGGTAGACTTTGGTTTACTTTAATGCCGTGTGAACGAGGCCTAAACAAGATCTTTGTAGCATCTTGCTTGTTCTAATCAAAATAAAAAATGTTTCAAATGAAATGCACAATACAAACATTTACCATTGCATCACCGATGGAGTTAAGGAGGTGCTAAATAACAAAATTAGTGGCTACTTATTCTTATTGAGCCGTCACCTGTTCTTATGTCTGCTTGTTAGCGGTCCATTCGTTCGGGAAGGTACTCCGTCAATATTTACCTCTCGAAAACCTTGCTGTAACGAGTATTTATTTGACTGATTTTCTATACATCACACTGACTTTTTTATATTCATGGCAGATTGACAAAAACCTCTTCTGAGTTTCCAACCAGAAGTCATATACGTTTAATTAATTATAAGTTTTCACAGGCCGCATTAAAAAAACTTATTAGGAAAGCACATATCTTGTCAAGCCTTTTCTATTACATGCCTTATTAGTCCGTATAGGGATAGTCGAGAGTTGTCAATACATATCCGCGTGTAAATTTTTCAAACCAGTTTCTTTACGAAAGCTGATGTAACCATCCTTAAGTATACAGTCAGCTGAAAAATGTTGTAAGGTTTCGAATCTGAAGGTTCTACTATCTTTATTTTCTAGGTTATAACAATTCTTTTTCACTCTTTGGAGAGCCACGCTGAAGCAGATGGGGACGCAATAATTGGACCACCTCGTCCGAAGTGATACCATGGGCTCACAGAATACTCAGCGTGAAACGATAGTTTTACTTGAAACGGTTTACTGTGTTTCGCTGAGTGAGGAAGAATATCGGAGGCCCTTAAAAATGTAGCTTAAGCGGCGTATAAAGTTGGCAAAAAAACCAATTCGCGGACTGTGGCGCGGTTGGTAATGCGTGGCGGTGATCTCTTACCATTAGGAGACCCACCTCCTCCGTTGTCCGCTATACCATAAAAAAACCGTAACTGTATTAGATTCTATTCAGTTTAGATTTTTTAATAAACTATTTAACATAGACATAATACACGTTTTGTTATCAATTCTTCATTAAACACTTAAAAGGGAAACTTATGGCTGCGACAGTACAAGTGTCACTTTCATACTTGTTCACGGAAGCGTGTTAAAAATACCATAAAGTCTCCGTTAGCGGGCTTTCTTAGGAAGTAAGCATAGAGTAATTGATTACTTTCTTTATTCTATGCTTCCTATACGCGGTAAAGAAAAATTATCTATATGAGTTGTTTTATTAATATATGAATCATTAATATATGAGTTGTATTTCCATAGTCCCTGAACCAATTATTAAGTCTTTCAATTGCTATGTATAGAACTAAATAAAAATTAGTGATAAAAATTGCACATTCAATGAAGATGGTACAGAAAATATGAGCGCAATGTTTGAGTATTATTTCATAACTTCTAAATATTGTTCTATTTCAAATAAGTTAGTCTTTAAAATATTCCAAGAAAAATTAATAACTTTCGTTCGTACATCATAAAACGTGCGTAGTTATGTCAAAGTGAAAACAATTATTTAAAAAAGTTTTGCTGCACTAAGCTTTCGAATTCCAAAAGTGAGATCCCAAATAACTTCTCTTAATATTTTTACCACGAACTTGTAGTTACAAAATAAAATACTATGAATGATTTCCAATATTAAAATATATTTAAATATGAACATGTATTTGCAATTAAAACTTATTAAATTAGGTTATAAATACAAGATTATCTAACATTACGTATTAATCGTGTTTATTTCCGTGGTTTAATAAATTCGAGCGATACTGACGGACGTACATCAGCATTAAACCTGTATATTATATAACGATGAAAGCGAGCGGGATTAATATGCAAAAATCTAATTATAGAAATTTGCATAGAAAACATATAAGATGCATTGATATCGTAAATAAAAAACTATAGAAAAGTAGATGTTGGTTGAATTTAATAAATAACTTGGCAGCTGATATATTCTGCTAAGTAACATCAATACTCAATAGTCCTATAAATTTGGATATAGTTACTTTTTATGGAAATGGTTGCAAACGACCACGAGGCTCACTTAGGGTGAGCGGTCTTCCGTCCATGTACATCCCTAGCCCTTATACTAATATATGTTTTGAATTATATACAATTCAACTATGCTCGCTACGCCCCGTGGCAGAGCTATGTTAAAGCGTATGCTGACGCACTGATTGGGCCGGCTCGTCCGAAATGATAACACGGGTTCACAGAATACACAGCGTGAAACGGTACTTGTACTGTGTGTAGTGAGGATATAAAACCCAAAAATGCAGCTAAAGCATAAAAAGCCGGCAACACAACTATTGCGCGGACTGTGGCGCGGTTGTTCACGGGCGGCGGTATTATAGGAGACCCATACCTTATAGGAGACCCATACCTTATAGGAGACCCATACCTTATAGGAGACCCACCTGCTCCGTTGTCTGCCATAGCATAAAAAAGTGAAGGTAACATCCAGTAAGTTGGTAGTCCATAAACTGTGACAAATACGCCGTCCAGTTGAATTACGGCTAGTTAACGTCCAAGTCTATGAACGTGCAACGAAAGTGGACAAGTGGCTGCCACCTGTCGGCGAAAGTTATAATTTGTCAACGACTATCATGTAACCAGTCTTAAACAAAAGAAGACCGCATAGCAGTGAATACAAATCTTTTGTTTTGGTTTATTACATCTACATGCTATTAGTTCTTATGAGCACATTACTCACTTCGGATGGCAATTTCTTGATTTCTTTTGCTTAGCCACTTTCATAATTTAGGCTGTATAACATATCGTTGGACAATGAAAGTTTAGAAATAGAAATTTATAATTTGTATTGACAATTGCATGAATTACATTCTCACATTAAAATCCAAGTTAAATGAGATGAAAATCTATCCATATATTTATGAAATCTTCAAATTTTTATTACATATATCGGAGAGTTTTTAAAATTATCTTTAATTTTCATTTTTAATGAAGTTTTGAAATTATTTACATTGACGCTTTTATATACATATATACTACCTTACCCCGGCAAATATTTTTTGCCACATACATTATCAAGGACTAATATCCCTATTAACAAATAAAGGGATGGTGGTAGAAGGGTGAAAACGTTTATTTATATGTATTTTTCCATGCCGAATAATAAAAAAATAGAAATAAAAAAATATTTAGAAAATAAAAACATAATTATTGGGGTGAATCACCTTTATCACTTACAGGGATGAAATATAGATAATAGCCGATTCTCAGACCTACTCAATATGCATACAAAATTTCATAAAAATCTGTCAAGCCGATTCCAAGGAATATGATAACTAATATTGTGATAGAAACTACAAGATTATTTAGTTAAGTAATGTGTTTGATAGTATTAGTAGGTACTAAAAGCTTAATGTAGTACGAAGAACAACTGAGCGATTGTCCATAATTCAGTGGTGATTTACAAAGTGAAGCCAGCCGCGCCCACCAAGCCGGGGAAAGTGGGTTCATTCCTCGTCGTGGCAACTTCCAATAACTTATTGTAACCAGTGAGAATTACCTTGATTAACTGCCCATTAACTTTGTCTTAAATTAGATTCTCGCGTTTAATCAGTTCTAGTTAAGCTTTCGATCTTGGTTTCAGTTTCAAAACAACCCAGTGCAAATTTATTATGATAAATATTACTAATGTCAGTTGTTTTCTTAACTATTTTCTTAAATACTTCCCAACACAAGTATCTAATGATAACTTACTGTGAAGACTTGGCACTTACATTTTGTAAATACTTTTGAAAGAAACAACTTTTATTCAACTTTTGAATGTATAACATGAAATCAACGCCACATATATTCATAATTATTGCAAAGCAACAAAATCAATAGTTAACTAAATTAAAATTATACACATACATATTAAATTAAAAGAACAATAATAAATGTTCATAAAAATGTCCATGACATCCATAATTGATATTACATTGGTTGACATCGCCACTAGTAGAAGTTGTAATACTTATCGCCAAGTTATGTTCTTTATTCAATTAAATTTTTGTCTTTCTCACATGAATAGCAATGACGAATAATTATATTTCTTTCTTTTCGAGGTACAACATGTTATTAATTAGAAGAACGCAATAAAGTATTAAAAAGTATATCTAATTGAACAGTTAGATAACTCATACAATGCCTTATGTATAAAAATCTAAAGCGACTCGGTCATCAATACGATTAAATTCGATTTCACTTTCAAATGCCGTACGTGGAGTGCAACTATTTTAGACCATGGATAATTGATTTAGCATTTCTACTGACTCATTGATTGTAACCGGCTTCAATTTTCTTTCGTCTATGGAGTGGATTTTAAAGTTATATAACCTTAGGGAATTCGTCATTCACTCTGAATTAGAACGTACTTTAAATAAAATTGTAGCAATTTGAAATTCACCTACACATTTTTTTGGAAGTGTTTGAACATTCCTTGATGTTAAAATAAATCTTTGTGATATTATTATTGAAACACTTTACATATATTTACAAGCTGATATTTGTGTATTACACGTACAACGTAGAGTACAACGGAAATCGCAAATAATGTTACCTACGAGTACTTGCGCAGTCGCATATAAAAAAAAAATTATTTATTCACCGTCGGGTCATTATGACATAAGTCAGAACTGGACACAATTCTATCGCTCTGATGATGTCATAATGCAGTAGAATAGAGCCAACAGTTTCTCGAAATGTTTATAAACCGTTATATTACAGTGCATGATTTATAGCTCATTGAGTGCGCCTGCGCACTGCATGTCAAAGGATTGCTGCTATTGTGCGCACTCGATCGATCTGTCCTTTAAGAACTGATTATGATGAATCGTTGCTATGGTAACGGTGTTTATTGATCCTTTTAGCTTATTTCATCACATTATTTTTCCTATTAGGCTTAGTCACCAGTAGACAGACTGTTCGCCGCCGACTGAGTTAGCGGCGTTATCGGTTTAGTATGCTCTTTCATAATTTCATACTTGAAATCGAGTGTGCACACCGCAATTTGCACCGTTACACGCGCCGACTATCTCAGTGGCCGGCTGACTAAACTAAAAAACCGTGGGAGAGCCATGGAAATGAAAATCACCAATTCACACAACAAAAAGTAAACTGTAGATTCAGTTGGCAGCGGCAGCTCGGAACAGTTTGCTTGGGACGCCGACAAATCGATCTGAGCATGCCGCTGCCTCAAATTTCAGTTTGCCACCATTTTGCGGCTCACTTAGTCGGTTGCGAACTGCCTATAATCTTATAAAAATCGGTAAGTAAAGTATAAATCACTGATAGAGTTACCGAGAGCGCTCTTGAGATGTTATATCGATAACAAAAAACTCATACAATTAAAACATCTTTAAGTTATATAATATAATATCATATCATAAATTTCTTTTACAATTCAAGTCGGAGATCTGTTTCAAAGAAATATTTTCATGATGTCTGAATTTCCTAAATTACATTTGTAATGTCGTGCAAATTATACTCTGCAGCTATTCGAAACTTTCGGTGGTGTTTAAAAATCATGGTTGGACCGTGAAAAATAAAAATTTTATGCGAATTTTTGTAACAATTGCACATAATGCGCCTCCATTTCTTTTAATTGACTTTTATAAAAGCAAATTGGTACGTTGAATCATTTAGTTAGCACAAGATAATAATGACAAGATTGCAAATATTTGCTAATAAAAGGTTGTTTCTTTTATAAGAATGTGTAAACGACAATCACATACACTTATTTCTACGACGTCTTATTTCGACTGGTTCGGTAAAAATTGTATCCATAAAATATTCAATCATCATTCCACAGCAATAGAATTGAATGTTAGAACAGTTTTTTTCCTAACTGTGACACCCCTAACAAGGCTCGTGAAAATTATACCACTTTCCATCTCGTTATGGCTAATTACTTTTAATTTCCACTTTCGTCTCGGATGCGACTAACAGCTTAATGACGTGTAATTCACAGACATTGATGCCTGTGCTTCATTTTTCTGTTAGAAGGAATAAATATAGGAGCTTACTTAGCGTAATTAGAAACAAGTGACATCCGTTATCATAACTTTCACTTTCATACATTATCTGCTAATGTAAACTATTTTTAATATCTTCTATTGCCTCTCCGGATGAACGGACAATGCTTGGAGTGTCGCTGCGAGATAAAATCAGAAATGAGGTTATCCGCAGCCGAACCAAAGTAACCGACATTGCCC
>DWCF01007556.1:0-10511 GCA_018230265.1 Delias oraia
TTCTTGTTTTGTTTTCTACGTGTTTTGTAATAAAAAAAAATATTTTCTGATAACCTCATATTAGGCTAACTATTACTGTTTTTATTTCCAGTTTAGTAGATAGTTTTGAATATGGCGGACTATGTCGCAAGAAAAATAACAGTTCTATAGGGCGTAATAGTGTAATTAAGTTTGTTTTGTTAAAATATTAGTGATTATAATTTGTCTAGATCCCTTTGAACTCTGCGTATATTCTTGCAAGATTATGTCGTTATTTATGTTAATATACCGACACTGGCTAAATTGTGACCTTTAAGTTACAGAGGGCAAAAAAACAGTTATAATGTATACAATGAAATAACTTATATACAATATTTAAGTGGTTGTTTTAACGGGTTTTTTTAATTATTCACCAGAAAGACCTGCAAATCATGCGGATGCGATCGCCTTAAGCACTCCGTGTACCATGAGGAGTTGGGCTCAGTACGCGACCGCCTCGGGCTGCGGGAGACGCGAAGCCACCACGCCTATGACAACAGCCCACCAGGACTCACCGCAAAACAGGTATCAATTGCTACAACCCTAGCTTCTTAGATCTTGTCTTCAGTGTAAATAATGTAACTTTTTTCACGAAGCAAGACAGTACTTCTACTGTGTTACCTTGAGTATGGATTCACAAAAGCGGTGAAAAAAAAAACCGCCAACACAACTAAAGCCCGTATTGCGCGGTTGTCCAAGAGCGGCGTTTATCTCTTTGCGTCGGGGTAACCTTTTGCTATATTAAAAAAACAACTAAGCAAAAATATTAAAAATTAATCATTATCGGTCTAATAATAATTATCAATATATTAAAATTCAATACTCTTCGAAATACTCAAGAAATTTAAATTCTGAATATAAATGTTAAAATATAAAATCATATTAGATGCAAGCTTTGTCAACATCACAAGATGTTGACAATGACATTGACTTAAGTGGATTTTATTATATTTTTATATATTATTATGTTTGAGGCGAATCACGTTGTGTTTTGCTTTTAAAATAACCAAATATCTTACAAATCAACAATTGTGTATGCAGAAACAAAAACATTGTTAAAAATGGAGAAATTAAAATTTCAATTTACTGTAAAAGCTAATAAAAAAAACAAGTATGAAATAACCTCCATTCCGGATAAAAAGACCAAAACTTTGTGGTGCCTAGAGAGTATCAAACAGTCTATTTACATAAGCAAATAATGAGGCATGAAATATTTGACAAGGTGAAAAAACTCTCCAGAAAAGGCATGATAAAAGGTAAGACAGGTTTGCATAATATTAACCAAAGAGTTGAAGGATGGATGATGAGAGTTGGTAATTTGATGGGTTTTTGTTTGAAAAAGTAGAACAGAGTCGTGAGATATTGTCAATGAAGGCAACATTGTTAGGAAAACAGAGAATAACACAAGATTGGTAGCAGAATTTTCAATACAAAAGTTTTCAAGAAATAGACTAAAGTATGCTAGAATGCTATGAATTTTAAATATAAACAAGAATCAATGTTAGAGTATTCTTTAAAAAAGAGAGACTTGCTAGAAATACTTGCTATCTGGTGAGTCTACAGCCTACCAAATGAATTAAAAGGAAAACATTTATTAACAAAAAGTTTGTAAGAAGACTGAAAAATAGTACTCCAAAGGTAAATTGCATGAATATAATAAAACTAATTGTCATGATTAAATTACAACATCATTTAAAAAAGGAGATAAAGTATTTATTTACTATGGAAACAAATAAAACATTTAAAAGTTGGTTAGAATAATAATTGGTATCTTTGTAATTGAAGAAAAAAATTTATCAGATTCTGTTTTTAAGTTTTAATGGTTCAAAATATCTTGGACTATATCATGGCACAAAGCTCTTTTATATGCTGATTATTAAATTTCGTGGTGATTATGGCAAATATCTCCATGGAGGTCCAAAGGTGAGGCCTATGTCAAGGAGTGCAAGTCCTATGGCTGAAATGATGAATGATGATGAAGAAATTACGTACCCAAATTCCACTCAACATAAGTTGAATAAATTTGCATTTCAAAGGGTGTGATGTTGACAATGACGTAACATGAGTGCAGTTATTAGAGTAACAATGTGGTTTTTATTTAATTTTTTTGTAATAAGTTTTTATTTGCATTGATTTAGGTTTGTAACTGACAAATTATATTTAAATATTATTAATTAAGTAAACGGTAAAGTAATTTCAATTGTTGATTATAAAAGAAAAGCATAAACATTAATTGTCGATTCTCTGTTTTAAACGAATCATATGTTGTGTTTTAAAAATAACTAAATTTCTTACATACATATATACAAACAAATTTGTATATTATTGGAGTATTAAAATCTAAGTTGTTTTCTACTTAAAATTATAATTACATTTACAGACTGAACTATATTGGTCGGCATTAGTTGAGAGGACCCCGAGTGTGGGCGGTGCCACTGGAACCGCAGCCTGGCGGGCCTGGCGGACAAGAGCCTTGGCCACTCAGCTCCCCAAACAGGATCTCTCACTAGCACACTGCAAGAACATAGATGAATCCCATCACAAGCAATTCGAGGACTTCGTTGCGGCTCGGAATGAAATCGCATTGGATATAGGTTTGTGACTGTTGTGTTAATAAGCTGATAGCCTCCCTAGAAGACAGGACAAAATCAAAAATTCAGATGATAGGGTTCTGTGTAGAGATCGCGCTAAAAGAGCCGCGTGGCGTAATGGTTTTAAAAGTGTAACATGAAGCGAAAAGGTGTTCTCTTAACGTATAAGAGATCCACCGGATTCACTGTCTGCTATACCATAAACGTACCAAGAAAATCCCAGGCAGTTTGTTTTTAATTTTTTGCTTAGCACATAATTTCTGACTTCAGGTATTGCCAGTCAACATCATGGAACATCGATACAGTGTTTCGGATGTTTGAAGCAAATACGTAGCAGTAGCATTGTAGTCCAAGCACCGAGGATCGATGAAGAGGTAAGAATTAAATAGTCTATTTCTATAAAATCTATGAAAACACAAAATAATATATTTTTAATCTCACTATAATGAGGCTTAGGATAATTACTGAGAAGCAACGCCAGCTATCATCAATAATTAAATGTGGTTTGCGACAGAAGTCGTCTACTCGACGCTAGATGGCGTTATTAGTGGTTTATGTTATTAAATACTTTGAACTGTTTCTTTAAACAGCCATGTGGGAGAACCATGCTGACGCATATGCGGTTGCACTAATTGGGCCGGCTCGTCTGAAATTTTTCGTTGTTGTATTTGAAATCATGCTTCTAATGTGTTTCGCTGAGTGAGTAGATATCGGAGATGCGTAAAAATTCCCCTTTAGTGCCGTAAAAAGCCCGCAATACAGCAAGCGTAGAGTGTGTCGCGGTTGGTGATGGGCGGCGGTGTTCTCTTACCATATAGAAGATCCACCTCAACATAAAAAAAAATATTTTTTACAGGCGTACTTCCATCCGTCGTGTTTTTCGTGCACGGTATGTGACGAGTTATTGGTTGAACTCGCCTACTGCACGCTAGATGGCAGATTATATTGCGTTCGACATTATGATGAAAGATTGAAGCCGCGGTGCAACGCCTGTGATGAGGTAAGCTTATATTACAACTTAACGTGGCCAAAATTTTCATTGGACCCCTTCGCCCAGCGGGAAAAATGGTTAGCTTCGTAACATGGTCACGCGTTAAGCCATTCTGGCCAACAGCGAGTCGCCATTCCTCTAAAGAAACAATTTAAATTTATACTCTCATCACTTATAATATTATTGTAACGCTATATTTGTTACCAAACACCTCCAAAGTCGAGCAATTTTGTATAAATTTTGTCATATCAGATAGGACGTCATAATTTATTAAACATATTATTTTTGTATTAATTTTTAATTAAAAATTAAAAACACATACGACCTTAAATTTTCAGCCTTCTGTCAACTATCTTTTATTAGCGACATTATATCTTCAACAACAAATTTTCAAATTTTTTTTTAAAGATATATTAGAATTCTAGGCTGTCTTTGTTAAAGTGCTCAGAACTTGTAATAATATATGTAATTTTTCTATAATATACACATATATATTATATATATAAAATACTCGTGTAACAATGTTCGTTCCCATACTCATCCGAAACGGTCTGACCGATTCTTATGAAATTTTTTATGCATATTCATTATGTCTGATGATCGGGTATTTTTATTATTTTTATTTTTCAAACCTCTAAGTGATAAGGGGTGTTTACCTCAAAAAAAATTTATTTCTTGGACAATTTTTTTAAAATGTGGCTTTTAAATATACATACAACCCTGTAGATTCACCCTTCTATGATCAACCCTTATTTTTTAATAAGGATATTAGTCTTTGATAATGTATGTGGCAAAACGACGTTTGCTGGGGTAAGCTACTACTTTTTAAATATACTATAATATATATATATCTCTTTATATATGTGTATTTATATATATATATAGATACTATGTATACACATACACAGTGTATATATAAATAGCTCTGATCTAATTCCCTAAGGAAAATGGTAAATACAATGTCTAGTCATAAACATTACTAATTCTTTATGTAAATCGATAGACTTCTTTAGAATGTATTAACATGTACTCATTAAAACGGGAAGTTACGGAAATTAATTCTATTTCGCATACCTTAACGGAACAAAACTTAGATATCTTTTTTTTATTCTGTAGCGGACAACGAAACAGGTGGGTTTCCTATATGCCATGAGAACATCGCCGTCCATGAATAACCGCGCCACAATCTGCGCATAGTTGTTGCAGGCTTTTTACTCCACACAGCGGCATTTTTAAGAGCCTTCGATATCCTCACTCACTCTGCGAAACACAGTATAAGTACCGTTTCGCGCTGAGTATAATGTGAGCCCCCTACTAGTGCGTCAGCATATATGTTTCTCTTTTTAACTGTAAGACATATGAGAAGTACGCTCACCGTATAAGGTTAACCGCGGCCTTGCAACGACTAGGGGTGTCCTCGGGCGAAAATGGTGACAAACGAGGAGCAAGATAACCTAGTATTATCTGTCCTCCGCCCATGGACACCCCTTGCCCCTGCCCCGTTTAAATTATAATTATTTTTGTATAAATTGTATTTTGTGAAAATTTTCACGTTAAGAACAAAATGCATTGTTATATTAATAGTGATTACAAGTTGGCAACCTCCGACTTCCTATATATTATTCCTACACAACCGAAATAGCTCTGTACTTGCATAATTATGAATCATTACAATCACTTTTAGATGCACCTCTGTTATAACGTATTGCGTACACGCTGAAGCGTTTGCCTTTGCCTGTGGGAACTTATTTATGATATAGCTGTACATAGATAACCGCGCCTCGCTTTGGTTGTGTTGCCGGCTTTTTACGCAGTTTAAACAACATAACTTATAGATATGCAAACTCAGCGAAATACTATACAAGTACTGTTATACTCTGGTATTGTGTGTGTGTTAGAGACTAGTAGCTAAGTGGTTTTATAAGTCTGTCACGAAGCGAGAGGTATCGGGTTCGATTCCCGGCACGGAAAAAATTTAATTTATAATTTAGTCGGTCTTTGGAGGGACTTGACAGTGGCCAGGCGACTTTTGTAACACGGTCGCACCCGTGAGAGAGCCATGTTGAAGCAAATGCTGACGCACAAATTATAACGACTCGAAGTGATACCACGGGCTCGGAGAATATTCAGCGAAACAGTGTACAAGTACCGTTTCACGCGATTCGGCCACGAAGCGAGAGGTATCGGGTTCGAATCCCGATCTGAACATAATTTATCTGCTCCGTTATATGTTGTACCATAAAAAAAAATATTTCGCGCCTTCGCAATTGAAGTATAAAACTTCAAAAGTTTTGAAAACGCTTCGCAACCTTTAAATCTAATTTTAACAACATTTGTAACAGACGGCTTGACATTTAACAGACACTCCTAAGATATATTGTGTATGCAAAGACGGATCCATGCGAGCGTAGAAATTTTTGCCAGAGTACTTTTCGTTTGGTTAACTTTTTTTATAGTATAGCGGACAACGGAGCTGATGGGTCTCCAATTTGGTAATAGAACACCGCCGCCCATGAACAACCGCGCTACAGTCCGCGCATTAGTTGTGTTGCCGGCTTTTTACAGATCTCCGACTTCCTCACTCACTCTGCGAAACACAGTACAAGGACCGTTTCACGCTGAGTATTCAGTATTTTTAACTATTGAGTTTTTGGGATTATTTATACGGGATAATCTACTCAAGGAACAAGACAGTATTCATCCTTGGGAGAGCCATGCTGAAGCTTATGGTGACGCACCAATTGGACCGGCTCGTCCGAATTGACATCACGGTCTCACAGCGTGAATCGATACCTGTACTCTGGTAACTACTGTGTTTCGCTGAGTGAGGGATGATGTCGGAGGCATTTAAAAATGCCGCTTAAACGGCGTAAAAAGACAGAAACACATTAAAGCGCGTATTGTGGCGCGGTTCTCTATTGGTGGCAATGATCTCTTACCATAAGGAAAACGCCTGCTTCATTATCTCATCATTTCAGCTGTAGGACTTCCACTGTTGGATATAGGCCTCCTTTGGACCTTAAACATTGTCAGCTATACCATAAAAAAATACTTGTCAACTAATTTTGTTTGCACATTGTGAATTTTAGTGTTCGAATATATAATGCCAAGGAAACCGTGTCATTGCAATCCGTGCGATTCATGATTTATTAGCGCAAATATAAATATGTAATTAGTTTAGTTTAACCAGAATTGGCCACGGCAAGTATGCGGTTATAAACGAAAATAAACTAACACACACTGTGCAGAATAGTTCACACCTAATCATGTATTAGAACTGACTCAGTATTTGTACACTTTGCGAGAAACTTGCGCGCCTTTTTAGTAGGTTTTTTGTTTTTTTTTAAATTCTATAAGCGTTGTGTGAAAAAAGTTTTGTCTGTGCAGTGCTGTGCGATGTGAGTAGAGTTGTCATTATTTGAACGACATTCTGACTTCGCTTTTACTAGACTTATAACCTCTTTTAACATAGATGAGTACTTTTGTTTTACGTGTACTTGCATTAACTTGCACTTTGGCCCCGGTTAATACCTAGTTTTATAGTTTTGTTTCAAAAATCCGCTAAAATTCGCTCTTAAATGGAAATATCTTCAAACATATGTATTCTCATGTCACAATGTTCGTTCCCATATTCATTCGAAACGGCTTAACCGATTTTTATGCAATTTTTTATGCATTTCGGGCAGGTTTGAGAATAGGCTACTGTCGATTTTTTACCCCTCTAAGTGATAAGAATGGTTCACCGCAATATTTATTTTAGTAATTTTTTATTTCTATTTTTTATCATTGGGCATGAAAAAATACATGTAACCGTAAATTTTCAACCGTCTACGAACAACGCTTATTTGTGATTAGGGATATTTATCATCATCAGTCTATTAAGTCCACAGCTGGACATAGGCCTCCCCCAAAGACCTAATGCGATCTTGATCGATCTGGATCCAGCGGATGCCCGTGACCTTTAAGAGATCGACTTTCTATCGCGAGACGTCCCACTCTGCGTTATCCGGTACGCGGTCGCCACTCGAGATTAGGGATATTAGTCCTTGAGAGATATTATGTGGCAAAACAACATTTGCTTGGATATGCTAGTATATAGATATATTTAAAAACTAAATTACACATAATACTTATAGGGGCAGCATTCGGTCTTTGTATCACCACAAATGGTCGAAAATCCGGGTTTCACCGCCTCGCATAAAGGCACATACAACGAACAAAAAAATTCAGACTACCATCAGAAAGCAAAGTGAAATAATTAAATGAAGTGAACTTTTAACTTTACCATGTAAAAATAAAAACTTACCAAAATTTGTCGTAATTAAAATAGCATCGTTTCTTTTGAGGGTAAAATATAAAAATTTGAAAGATTTTAAAACCTACCGTGGGAGAGCCATGCTGAAGCATATGCGGACGCACTAATTAAGTCGGCTCGTACGAAGTGATAGAACGGGCTCACAGAATACTTAGCGTAAAATAGTAGTTCTTTCATCTTGAAACGGTGCCTTTACTGTGTTTCGCTCAGTGAGGGTTGCCACACGAGCAGGAGGCTCAGCTAGTGCAAGCGATCCTCCGCCCATGGACGACCCCGCCCCTGCAGAGCCGCGGGTGCGTTGCAAGCCCTAAAAAGCGGAGGCCCTTAAAAATGCCACTCAAGTGTCGTAAAAAGCAGGCAACACAACCAATGCGTGGACTGTGGCGCGGTTGCCTATGGGCGATGGATAAAGGAGACCCACCTGCTCCGTTGTACGCTATACTATAAAAAAGGTTCAATGAGTTTAAATTAATTAAATGCGCCTCGTCCTAGATGGTAATGTCTGTCCTTGTCAGTAGTACAGCATTCGTATAGCGTTATAATGATCTAATTTGGTTTATGTAATATTATGTTAGGTCATTTCGAAAACTGACTGTATGAAACTTAATATTCAATTATAATCTTCATTGAGGTGTTTCCATTCCTTGAGCTCTTTTCTTTAATGTATCTTTTTTAAGAAAACTGTGTCAAACGAGCAGGAGGCTTACCTAGGAAAAGTCGTCCTCCACCCATGGAAACCCCTAGTTCTTGCAGGGCCGCGGGTGCCTCGCCGGTATTTAAGGTATAGGTACGCTCTTTTTCTGAATTTTTCCAAGTCGTATTGGTTTGGAAATACCTCTGTAGGAAGATGATTCCTCAGAGAGGTGATGCGCGGTACATAATGTCTTTAATTTTTTTTCTGTGCTTGTTTTATGTAGCCTAATAAGCGATACTGATATACTATATATATATATATATATATTTCATGGATACATCTAGCTCTTGTAGAGCCACGTGTGCGTTGCAGGCCTTTAAGGAATATGTACGCTCTTTCCTTGAAGGACCCAAGTCGTATTGGTTTGGAAATAACCGTGCTGGCAGCTGATTCCATAGAGAGGTGGTGCGCGGCACAAAAGGCCTTAGGAAACGCTCAGTTGTGGAACGACAAACATCGAGATGAAAGCGATGAAACTTTGTATTCTGCCTCACAATGTTCATATTATAGTCACAGTTTTTATGTTTTGATCGCTTAAAACCAGTTCAAGGCTCTGGCTAGTATTTCTATGTCACGTGAGCGGGAATTATATAGTTGGAATGAGTTCTTGCAATTAATCAAAGAATTTTAAAGATCTAATAAATTATTACCTTTACCTACAAACTGAATAGAAACGTTTTCTCTATTATTAGTACAGCACCAATAGATTTCATCCTGAAGTGCTAAATCTTATCAAAAGGCGGCCTAGATATCGGAAAATTTTGTCTGCATTACCGCATCTCGTACAGTTGAACTATAAATTTTATCTCTTACGCGAATTTGGGTTAACTTTCATTTTCAATGATTCAATTACTATATGACTATTGCGTTTTGAAGTTCGTTTCGCTTCAATCAATATTACAATTTATTGCTGTAACTATTTTACTGTTTTGTTTTTTATGGTTTAACTGACAACGGAGCAGGTGGGTTTCCTATATGGTTTCCTATAAGAACACCGCCGCCCATCACCAACCGCGTCACAGTCCGCGCATTGGTTACGTTGGCTTTTACCGCCGTTATCACTCAGTCAGCGAAACACAGTAGAAGGACCGTTTCTAGTACTGCTACCATTTCACACTGTGTATTATGTGATTACTTCTGCTCGCTTTTATCTTCTTGGTACTTTAAATGTCGAATTTTTTTTATGGTATAGCGGACAACGGAGAATTTCAAGGGCTTTCGATCTCTCAATCTGTGAAACACAGTACAAATACTGTTTCACGTTAAGTATTCTGTGAGCACGTGGTATCGCTTCGGACGAGCCGGCCCAATTTGTGCGTCAGTATATACTTCAGCATAAGAGAGATAAGAGATCCTCTTACGGGTGTTCTTGCAAAAACGAGATAGAACACTCGATTCATTCACATTATATTATGTAGAGCAAAGACTTGACCGTTGTTTGAGTTTAATAGGCTCCAATTTTATAGATTTTTTTATTTGACAAATGTGTTCCAACGCATATGATTTTGTTATGCACAGGTAGTAACTGCTATATTCCATAAGATTAACCTGTGACCATGATTCCAATAGCTTATAAAAAAACCAACTATTGTAACTTTGAATATAAAAAAAATAAACCTTATGAATTTCTTGTTGGTTCTTCTCGTAGAGGTATATCTACCGAACCAATGGTAACTTTACTAATAATTGTACCTAAATCGATTTGCAAAAGTGTCCCATATGTGTTCTTATTGTCCTTAAGTGTCTCTATTTATTTGAATAAATACTTATTTAAATTTGAATTGTTTTTTCACGTAAATACTTAAAATTGTACTAAATTTGTCACGCTAACTGGGATAACAACTGTCAACTGAAAAGCCAGACCACCTCGCGTGTTCAATGACGAAAAAAAATCAATTTTCC
>DWCF01007557.1:0-10510 GCA_018230265.1 Delias oraia
ATTAACAATATGAATATGAACGAATACGAACGTTCTTCTTAAGCGACAATAATTCACAGAGCTAGTGCTAAAGAACAGTGATAGAAAGCAAGGTCAGTTGTTCTAGGCAGAATTTTTTATTTTATTTTATTTAATTTATTTTTTAGGATTCAAAGTCGATATTTTTCGCTTTATGGTTATTAAACCACTTAGCTACGAGGCTATTTTAAAGATTTCTCTTCTATTCGCAGTTCTAACTTAACGCTGGGCCTCAAGACACACACCAAATGTATTTTACATACCTTTTAAATTAGTAAATTTTAATGTGTTTCGCTAATTAAAATAAACCAGTAGGACAATATTTAAACCGGCTCTCGTAAGGTTCACAATAAATAATGTCAACTAACATTCAAAAAAAGAACTTTACGACAATTCTTATCGAAATCTTGATTAAAAACAACAGATTTATTTGTAAGAAATAATATCGGATTGATATTTACATTTACTTTTACGATAGGAAGTCTACAAGGCTACCGCCGACTGGTAACTAGCAAATGTCATGCCGCCCATTGTAGTATTACCAGTAGAGTGATAGCCAGTTTTGAAAAATATCGGCTCAACCAGTTGCAAAGACGTTAACTTTATATAGTGTCGCACATTTTGACAGGGATCAATGCAATGAACGTTAAATATAAGTTTTTGCCATGGAAATTCAAGTATTATTTGTTTAGGTGATTAAGCCGTTTCTAATAGATATATTTAATGCTGTATTAAATAACATTATGTTACAAATGATAATTATAGAAACTACGTGTAATAATATTATTAATGAAATCTTATTAGGTCGAGGGTGCGTTGCCGTCCATTTAATGATAGGTCTTTTGTCGTGAATCTTTTTTGAATGTTCTTTCATATTTGTATTTAAATTGCATTAAACATATAAAACAATAATTCTTAATAATATTTATATTATACGATCAAAGTCGAATAAGTATTAAAATAGGCCATATAAGAGGCACTTTTACAAGATTTAGGTACAATTAATAGTAGAGCTACCTACAATTGGTTCGCAAGACGATTCAACGAGAGGAACCAACAAGAAACTCATAGGATTTAATTTTTTTTATAGTCATATTTACAAAAGTATGTATTTTTTGATTTTCAACTTAATATGTCGAAAAAACATTCACCATATAATAAAGTTTCTTACAACTCTTTGTTTGCCCTTTATATAAAAACTAAGAACATTCATATACATTTGTATCTAGATGATTTGATTTTCAAAAAAACTGATAAATATTATGTTTTTTATAATGAAATGAATAGTATTACTATCAAACTTCATCATATAAGATATACTGAGGTAATATATGTAAAGAAAATATAAAATTTCTTTGGTATTTTGATTATAACTGAATGGTAAAGAAACAAAATACAAATATTTTTGCTAGTGTAAAAATATATAAAATGAATAAATAATTATTGAAGGGATTGTGAGTGGAAATAATTAACTTTAAATCTCATTCAGCTATGTTTAAGTGACTTGTGTTATTCTATAATTGAATCTTATATAACTTTTAAATAAATATTGTCATATTTAATAAAATATCCGTTTTTATAGCAACATATCGGTTTATATAATTTAATTTACGATTCATAAGAAAATTTGTCTTATATGTAGCACAATTGCAGAAGAATTATCAGAAAGATTTGCGGGTAAGAAGGTAAAAACATCATAGGTAGTTTAAATTTATAATATTTTAGAATTATTATTTAAATTTTTATATTAAATATATACTGTCAATAGATAAACATCTATCTGATTCGTTTAGTGGTTTTTCTTGTGTGTGAAGCTAGCTATTGTACAGACTTTAAAGAGCATAACTTGACCTAGAATCAAACTGACCTCTCACTGTGTCATTTACTTAGACTCCAAGGCCATCTAATGGATTGTGATTTTAAAATTATTATTTAGACGTAGTTGAGATATATATCTAACTATTTCTAGATATAATATAAAATGTGAATGCTCTGCAAGAAACAGTTGCTTGTACTATGTTTCGCAGAGTGAGTGAGGATATCGGAGGAACTTAAAATTGCCGCTCAAGCCTAAAAAGCCGGCAACACAACCAATGCGCGGACTCTGGCGCAGTTATTCATTGGCGTTGTTCATGGGTGTTCTCTTACCATATAGGAGACCCACCTGCTCCGTTGTCCGCTATAGAATAATAAAAAAAGTAGCCAGAAACAAATTCCGACGATTTTACTGTGTTTTACGATTTTACAATTAAATTATTTTGAAGTTTTTATTACATTTATATTAATCGTAATACATTTTTTATTGTTCTGTGGTAAAAGGATCAAAATATAAAAACTATAAATCGACATAAGCGTTCAAGAACGAACAAGTTATGTGGTATCGTTTGCGAAAATAAATTTTAATATTAAGTAATTAAATTTGACTGTATTTGGTAAATATAATAAACATATTTAAAATTTTATCTTTTATTCAAAAAGCAGTCCTTGCAAAATTATATTTCATTATTTTATTGATAAATGAACAAAAACAAACAAAGCTCGATACCATTCCTGGGGAAACAAAACCGTAGGAGAGCCATGCTGAAGCATATGCGGACGCACTAAATGGGCCGGCTCCGAAGTGATACCACGGGCTCACAGAATACTCAGTGTGAAACGGTACTTGTACTGTGTTTCAATGAGTAAGTGAGGTGTGAGGTCCTTAAAAATACCGCTTAAGTGGCGTAAAAGTCGGCAACACAACCAATGCGTGGACTGTGGCTCGGTTGCCCATGGGTGGCGGTGTTCTCTTACCATATAGGATATCCACCTGCTCCGTTTTCGGCTATACCACACAAAAACATTCTAGAATCGCGTAATACTTACTGATTTTATTGATATCCTACATGGCACAACTTTATTTACTATGTAATAATTAATAATAATTCAATCAACAATCTGGTAATGAGTCTGTCGTCGAGATTTAACAAAGAGACGACCTTGAATGCTCATACGCACGCTTTTGTTGTAGTGTCGGCAAAGTCGGTATATCTCATTTTTATATCCGTGTCGGTCGCGCAAACACAGCCAAATTTTAGAGATATATAATGCAACGACATTCGACAATATGGTATATGGTATACACGCGGTCTTTTGGAGGGAGCCGTAAATTTGATTTTTAGCCGCGACTAACGCAAGGGTGTCTCCTGCGAGACACGAACCACGGCTTGGGCTATCGAGAGGACATGGGCCGCCTCAGCAGCCGGTCAGCTTTACGCCTTAAACGAGATACTGAAATGTACTTAGCAATTCGTAACCTGAAATTGGTAAACCACGTTTTGTTACATAATAAAGTTGATAACAGCTACTTGCACAGTGACGTTATCAATTATACAAGTTGCAGGTGCTGACCGTACCACTAGCTCACTTTCAATCCGCATTCCGTTCTAAATGCTGAATCATGCGCAGTTTCAAAAATAAAGCTATTCATACACTAAGGGAATTGGTCCTTTTAGCAACATTTGTTGCCAGCGATATAACATGAAAATTAATGTGTGAAACAAACACATTTTTGCATTTTATACTTTATGTATGTAATATAAAATATGATAATGTTCTTGTACGTTGTAAAATTTTAAGCAGACTGTTTCGTTATCACCATTGTCCAGTTACATTTACGGTCAAAGTTTGGAAATTATGATTTTATCTTAAAGGTCACGAGATAATGTTTCAGATTGCCATTGTGCGGGCTTAGTTATATAATAATTATAAATATATTATTTCAGAGAGAAGTCGAAATTTTTCTGAAATCACCTTGTTTATAAACAGCCCAGAATGTGTGAAACGAAAAGATTGTGTACTACGTCCATTCATGCTCATCTCGTGTCAGAGTCAGCGACCGAAGATGATCCCAATGCAAATAAACCGGTCGGACCTTCTTGATTTATTATGTGCTTTTTATACAACGAAATGCGGTGTCAATCGTAATGACTTACGTCGTGATTATTAAGGAGAACCATTTTTTTGCTATTAATGACGTTTAGATTAGTAAAACGAACCACTTAATCCCAAATTATTACAGATATAGAGCTTAAGATAATATATAATGTATCTATGACCTGTTCTGACTTCCAAACCATGCCTCTGTGAAATAAATATAGATAAATATTTTTTTAACGTTGAATATTCGAATGCTTACGATATGTAAGCAAATCTGGCGATGAAATATCGAATGCGTACAGACCAAATATTGAAAGTGTTAGTTTTCCAATTCAGGAAATGTGAACAAATAAGAAAAAGGTTGTAATTTGATATGTATTCTATTAGATAGTTGGCTATGTGTAAAATTAAAATTATATTTTAGTTCTATGAGGCGTCGATAAAAAAATTTGAATACGTAATTATTTAGGTTTCATATTGGTAGGAAATTTTAGTTTGGAACTCGTTTTAAGAATTAATTGTTGTTTTTTAGTACATTTAGTAAACATTTTAAATTTATTAACATATTAAAATATAAATATTAAGAATATCTAAGAAATTATGACCAAAATTATTAGATGACACCTATATTAATTTAGACAAAAGCTTAGTACCAAGCCATTGGCTTTGTTCCCATTATCGGCCTTTAACATCCATGTTCATGTAGAAACTTCATACATAACTATACATCTACGATATGTTATTGACGTGTTAGCATATAACCAGTTGTTTTATTCATGTGAATTTTAATTTTTTTTAAAAGAAAACAAAATTTTGACAAAGAAATGTATTGATAATTAAAATACAGTATTACTAGCGTCTTGCACGACAATTGAGAAAAGAATGCGACTCCAGGCTAAGAGACACAAAAAGAGTGTCTACCTGAATATATAACTACCCCCAAGATATATATAAACTTAGCCCTAAAAGGTTAAGTTTATATAGAAAATTCGACAGTGACTTCTAGCAGTTCGTCAGGATTTTATATTTTATATAGTTTAATCACGACTAGATACATCTCAAACTATTTGTAAAATAAAATCTTTGTGATGGTCTTCAATATGTAACTGTGTAAATGTAGTGAATGTTCTTTTTCAAGAGAGACTGGTGAAATCGATCCTTTCGACCTAATTGCCGTTTCTCTTCTATTCGCTTTCGAAAGCCACGCCTAAAAGTATTGACAGTTGGAAAAAAGAAATTTAATGTATTTTAAATAATTTAATGTTTGATATTTCAATATTTAACATAAAAAAATAATTTAACACATAAGTAATTGTAATAAAACCTTGCTCTAAATACGCACTGTTTCTAAATTGTTAATAAATTCAAAGTATAAAACAACTAAGTCGTTTTACACATATGTTCCGATGTATTTTGAGTAAAAAATATAATGAGGATAATTGAACGTGATCCGTATAAATAATATATTACAATATTGCCTTTTTTATTACTAGTAACAAAATAATTGTCAAAAATTTAAAGTTCATTTTGTACAATTAATTTACAAAGCAATCTTTAAAGTTATATTAACGAGAATATTATGTTCTACAAAACGAATTATCTTTTGGATAATAACAACAGATCAACGTTTTTGCCTTAATTTTTAATTGTTCAAGTAAGCAAGTTATCTTTGTGATATATATCTGTTCTAATGCCAGTATTACCGGAATTCGTTCAAGGTTAAAATGTAGTGCATGGTCTTGAATGTAAATTTTTTGATTTTACTAAGAGTTAGCTTCATTTTCACGTCTACAAAATATACAATGACCATTAGGTTTCGTTCGAAAAGCACAGGCGGTAACAATGTTGCAAATTAAGGGATTTTCTCACAGTAATTTCAAATAGCGTATTCATTATATTAGGTACCTACATTACTTATTACAGTACTTTTAAGATTCTGCTTTGAACATTAACAAGCCTATAAATTATAGTATTATAGTTTATGGCAATATATATAATACAAAATAATATATATATAATATGTATACAAAATAGAAAACTATAAAAATAATAAAAGATTCAAACTTTAATATTCTACCACAGTTTTAATATACCCATAATATTTTCTAGTTGTAGTTTCATTATTACAATATGTGAAATATTAGGGCCACTTAATCATTTTACCACAGCTGTAACGAAAGATTATAATTACAAGCAGGAAAGAGTTATATGGATGTGTAATAATGAGTGTCAGATTATGATGGTTATGGCCTATATTATTATGACATAACAATGAAAATAACTGAGTGTTATTAATAAAACAATCTTGACCAAAACTTTAAAATATATGCTAGGAGATCCTGGGACCAATTATATATCATTCCAAAGGTAACCCGAAAACTGACTCTTTTTTCACCCGAAGCTTTAGCTTTAGTAAAACAGCGAAAGCTGTACTCAGCTAGTAATATGACTTGGTACCTTCTGAAAAAGAACGTACCTATTCTTAAAAAGCTGGCACGCATCCACAACCAAGTAAGGTGTCCATGAACGGAGAGCCGCTTATCCTAGATGAGCCTTCTGTTAGTTTGGCATCCGATTTTCACTATCAAAAATTATATTTTTAGTACGCCCTGACAGCATTGAATCTCTCATATAATTTATATAGTATTTTTTTTTAATTTTTCCTTTTTTAATGTACAAAATATGTTAGTTTGTATTATGCATGACAATGAGCCTTTGATATCTTCGTTTCAAAACAAATTTTGATTACTTCATTTAAGAGCAAATTACCTTGACGGCTTAAGAGATGAGGTCGTGATTTCGGCTCAAGAAGCCGCAAGTTCATTGCCACGACCGGTTACAAGTTCAATTTCTTATTGCATAACCTGATTCTCATTCGGTTTATGCGATATATGATGATTACCGGAATGGGCGTGGTTGCTTAATGCGAAAGTCCATAGTTTTAACTATTAAGCATCAGTAGAGTGAAATTAGTCAACGCCTTCGTTCATTTAAATATCCTATCTTAGACTTTTTTATTGTATAGCCGGCATTGGGGTAGACCACTTTCGTCGATGCTAAAGTATCACCATCGCCGATATACAACTGCATAAGAATCCACGCTTTGGTTGTGTTGCCGGTTTTTTATGATTTTTTAGTGGTATAATTTTACCTCTCCGATATCTCACTCACCCAGTGAAACACAATGAAGTTCTTTTTCGCGCTGGTATTAGGTTAGTTCATGGTATTACTTCAGCTGAGCAGGCCCGAATTAGTGCGTCATTGTATGCTTCAGCATTACTCTCTCATGAAAAAATATTTATTAGTAATACCATTTGATAGCTTAGCTTGAGTTAGACGGTAAAAATCAGATTAAAAGAAACGTTTCAAAATAAATATGGATTCAAATACTAAGAGAATTGATGAAGTAGCGAATATGCATCATATTACATAGCTAGTCTAGACTTACAATTTTAACGTTCTAATCCACAAGATATCGAATTCTGATTGTGAAATACGGTATCATTTTTCATTTATTAACATATAAATTGTGGAAATTTCATCTCATAATCACAGTCATCAACAGTTCAATATTGTGAACACACCAATTAATCAAACAAAATGGTTAAGCAGGTAAGTCACTTCACTTATTTTTAAATATTTTTTTCATTCAATATTGTCTTTGTTTTAGCCGATGAACTCAAATACAGCCCGCATTTTAAGTCATAATATAGATTATTGAGTCATGAGGCTTTTGAAATTGATACAATAAAATAATATCGATGGTAGTTAAAATAGACATGTCTTAAATTTTGCTTATTGTGTGCATTAATCTTAAGAATTCATTAATAAAATAATCCTATTCAATAATGATACAAGAAACTATTAGTCATTGATTCGTTGTCTTGTATTTCACAGTTTTTACTCATTTCAACCTTGCCGGGTGTTTGAACCGAGAGTAACCTTTCTTATTTAGAAGACAAATAATATTCTTATAATGGACGTCTATTTCTAATACATTGCTTCTGTTTAGATTTCTTAACTTTGACAATGATATTATGTCTTTGTTTTTATTCTCATACTCTGCATTAAATTTTTAAAACATTTTTAAGGTACACCTATATTATAAGATTTAGTCACTTTAAATATGATTTTAACGAAAATTATTTTATTTTCCAGCTTTTAATCTTTTCCGGCCTTATCATTTCGGCGGCATGCGGCTTCTTGCATACAGCACCTCTGCCAATTATTCTGGAGCCAATTCGAGAGGCCCCAGTGTCTTATGACTTCTCCTACCACGTAAACGATGCCAACACAGGAGACTTCAAATCTCAATCAGAAGCGAGACGCGGCGACACTGTTCTTGGACAATACTCCTTGATCCAACCAGACGGCGTCAGAAGGATTGTAGACTACCAAGCCAATGATTTAACCGGCTTTGTTGCAACTGTTACTAACGAGCCGCTGATAAACCCAATTCATTTAAACAGAGCACCTCAAACACCTGAAATTCAAGACAATCAAATTGCCCAAGACAACCAGCGCCAACAACCACAAGATTTGCAACAGCAACAATACCAGCAGCAACAGATCCAACAACAGCAGCAGCAAGAGCAACAGCAACTTCAACAACAGTATCACCAGCAGCAACAAATCCAGCAACACCAACAAGAGCAACAACAGATTCAACAGAAACAGCAGATTCAGCAACAACAATTCCAAGATGACGCTTCCCGGTCTACTACAGCTAACGCTGGTATTAGTATCGAGAACCAGTGTTCCAGCTGCGCAAGCACTACTCCGCCGTCTGTTTCTCTGTCAACAGTCCTCCACCCCTACCAAAATAAACTTTGGTTGTAATTTTTAAATTAACTATGACGCAGACCTCTTATTATGTGTTCCTTTGACTGTTTATTTAAATATACTATGGCACTTGTGATTTAATACGATTTCTTTTTGTCCTTAACATCCTTGCCATTAAAACCAGTCTTAATAGTGGGAAAATATAATATCTGTATATGTCAAGAATAATCTGCCTAAATTAAAAAAAATAACCTTATATCTTTATTAAAGTTAAATATTCGCGTGTTACAATATATTTTGTATCTACATTAAATTTAATATTGTAGGAATAAAAATAAAAGATTGTGCAACAAGTACGTACACTGCAATTAAATTGTAGACTTGTGAAACTGGCTGTTAATTTTAATTTTGAAACGGTATTTGTATTAACTAAATGTAACCTTTACAAGCGAACCGTATAATAAACGTGTAACACCATAAACGGTTCATACAAAAACGCTTTGATCATATTAGCTCAGATGGTAGCGTGCAAACCAAGTGGAATGTTTAAGATTGGGTTGATATAGTGAAAAAAATGTACATCATAGATTTTATTCTTAAACGACATCATCATTTTTAATTATTTCAGCCGTAGGACGTCCACTGATGGACATAAATCTTCCCTTCGGACTTACATGCATACCTGTAGGAGGCGATAAAAATATACCCTCCTTATTCTAAAAATGGCCTAAGGATGTGATAAGGTAGCAGAAACTCTGGTGACTTAGCTATATTAGGCCTGTCTTTTGTTACAAGTATTTAAGCTGTCTGAAGTCTATATTTTCTAGGTAAAATTCTATTGTGATCTATTTTATTGTCACAAATTGTTGGCTTTAAATATATAAAGTTACTCGTAATTAATTAGACTACAATCAAATGACCAATATTAAATCAGACCACGTATTTATGTACTTACTTTGACTTAATCAAGGCCGTCTTAAAGTAGATAGGTGGATTTAACGACATTTTCAAAAAGTGCATCGTCCTTACGAACTTGACTTTTAAACATTTCCTGAATTTCTTCTTAAACAGGTCCATCAAGATCTGGATCATATAAAAAGCCATCGATAAGTTTGAACAGCATCATATTCTCAGGATTCATCAACGTAGTCACAACCATAATTATAACCCTAAAAATGGTTGCGAAGGTAAGTGCAATTCTTTTGTTTAATAACTGAATTTTCCCTTTGTATGAAAATAGGAAATGACATTTCATAACTTTTTATGTTATATTCATATGTTTTATTGCAAGTGTAAACTATGTATTAAACCTACCTATGTCAAAGAATCTATGTAACATTGTCTTTTTTAGAATATTTTATAAACATTTTAAAAGATTTTATTTTCTTTATTCTAATTTTATTCACATTGATAATCTGCAAAAATATAATGACAAATTCTATTTCAACAGTGCGTCATCCTTTTCGCCTTTTTGGCTGCTGCCAGCGCCACTGATTTGTCCAGCTTCTCTTATGGAGTAGCAGACCCCTACACCGGTGACTTCAAACACCAATTCGAAACTCGCAGCGGAGACAGAGTTCAAGGCCAATACTCACTCTTGGAATCCGACGGAACACAGAGGACCGTGGACTACGCCGCTGGTGCTGAGGGTTTCAACGCTCTTGTCAGGAAGGACCCCGCTATCGTTGCACCTATCGCCCGTGTTGCACCAATTGCCCCAATTGCCCCAATTGCCCCAATCGCTCCAATCGCCCCAATTGCCCCACTTGGTCTCCGCTCTTACTCTCCTTAT
>DWCF01007558.1:0-10508 GCA_018230265.1 Delias oraia
AATCTAAAAATTAGTTTTCACTTCCATCGGCAGTCTCTATGACTGCCTGTATTTACTTTACCTCCGTTAAGCTGTAAAGGCCATATTGCCGCACAGCGGGTTGCCCGCAGTCTCGCAGCGAGACTCCGAGCATTGCCCTCTCCATAGCTCGCCGAGTGACTCAGAGCTTCTCCATCAGGCCCAACTTGTAGTTGTATGGGGTGCTTTAATTAAATTCATTAAATTATAGGATTGCACTGATATACACATGCACATTATATCCTATGATATTTCAGCGTCATCCCGCCTCGGTTCCGTGGAGGGTGTACAGCGTAGCTCTATTGTTGGTGAGTGTTGGACCCTTGAGGAGTGCATCCTGGCTGGATGTACTGGAAAACGGCTGATGTGCCAACACCACGCGGATGTTGAATTGGCTGACGTTGCGCCGGATGTGGTTAGTGCCTTTTACCTGTCACAAGATTTTATATATTATAACGGATTGGTTCCCGTACGAGAGTCAAGCTGAAGCATATTCTGAAGAATTGGGCTGTCTCGTCCGAAGTGATACCACGCGCTTACAGAATACTAAGTATTAAGTATTGCGTAATTATTACAGTGCGCTTGTATATGCCTCAGCATGACTCTCCCACGGGTGAAAAAGAATTTAAAAAGACGTAGCGATCATCACTCTAGATATACAAACAATAATAATAAAATAAAAAATTTGGACTTTTTTGGATTTATCTACATTAAAAGAACCATATGAAAGCAAGGAGAAAACATTGTTAGAACACAAATTAAAACACTCAAAGTATGCAGAATTTAATAAGCATAGACCCACGACCGAGACCATGGAATCGACCGACCAGAAAAGGCTTTCTTTAAAAAGTCTTTGATTTTTGGTTTTTGTTTTTCTTTAGCTGAACCAATATCTCCACCATTCCGCCACTCTCGCTCACGGGCATCTATCTTTGCGAAAACAAGAAAAAGAAGAAATACGCAAGAAAAATATTTTAGCAAACTTGCACTTTTTTATGCAACTAGGCAAACTTACAGGAGGCTAACCTAGACGATATTACGTAACTCGTAATGAGAGATAAAATTGCGTTAAGTATTACTTGATCAGAGTTGAGGGGTTTACATGGGCGGAGGAGCGGCTTCACCTAAGTGAGCCTCCTGATCGTTTGCCACTGTTTCCATAAAAAAATGTAATAACAGACATTGAGGTTATAGAAATTAAACTAAATAAAATGAAATAATTAAACAATTAAATTAAATAAATTAAACTAAAAGTTCTTCATCTAAACCTTCACCCCTGACCCAGCTCCTACTCGATGTGGAAGACGCGAAACGCGCCCGCTGGGAACACATCACTCTGGGCGCTGTCGTCGGCAGAGGAGCATACGGGACCGTTGTGGCTGGTACATGGCGACCGCCGGGTGTCGAAGCGCGTCGCATCGCCTTGAAAGCGCTTCAGCCTGTGCCGGCTCAACCGCACTCAATACCAGCCTTAACGGCCTATAAGGTACTTATTTATACTATATTATATTGTGTATAATATGTATATATTAAAAAAGGACCCTTCGGACGTCGTCCAGCCCGGTATGCAACCTTGCAGGTCCAATAATAAACCCTCCGCAATCCATGGGCCTGCTAAACCTAAAATATTAAAATGTTACCGTTGGTTTGCACCTGTCCGAGAGCCATGCTGAAGGATATACCGACTCACTAATTGGACCGGCTCGTCCGAAGTGATATCAGGCTATCTGAAGTTCGCCGAAGTAGCAAAAGTTTGCCGCTGAAGTGGCAATGCACAGGCCACATCGCATGTAACGCACGGCAAGCGCAGCGTGGGACGACGAAGTTATAAAGGTCGCTGGCAGACGCTGGATGCAGGTCGCCTCCGACAGGTATTCATGGAGGTCCAAGGGTGGTCCTATGTCCAGCAGTGGACGTCTTACGGCTGAAATGATGATGATGATTCCTTATTACATTAGCTATTTTAGAGTCAAATTTCTCATTTTCGTAATATTTTTCAGGTATTAATTTTATTTAATTTGATGTACAGGCGGCGGTGTCCAGGTGGGAAAGGGAGCCATTGGCTGGCGCGTGTCGCGCGTACTGTGGCCTACGTCAAGAGCTCGGAATATTGAGCAGGCTGCGGCATCCGCATGTCCTTCCATTGCTGGCTGCTTGTCCAGCCCCGCTGGCATTACTGCTGGCAATCGCGCCACAGGTATCGTGACTTTTAATTCTGTTCCAAGTCACTGGAGTGCTTTTTATGCTATAGCGTACAACTGAGCAGGTGAGTCTCATATGGTAAGAGAACCGTCGCCCATGAACAACCGCGCTACAGTCGCCGGAGTGGTTGTGTTGCCGGCTTTTTACGGCAATATTAAAGGCCTTCGATATCCTTAGCAAACTCAAACACAGTAGAAGTACCGTTTCAAGTACAACTACCATTTCACGCTGAGTATTCTGTGAGCCTCTGGTAGTGATGGGTGGCATTGTTCTCTTGCCATATAGAGGATCCACCTGTTCCGTTGGCCGCTATACCATATAAATATACAAAATCTATTCAATATTGTTTTGTGTACCTTAAGATTTCATTGACCATAGTTTTATTAAATCGTCCAGAGGAATGAAACTGTTACATGTAATTACAGCCACACACCGAAAAACGGTCATAATTCCAGTCGTAGGAGGTCCACCGCTGGACATAGGCCTCCCCTTCAGACCTCCACGCATACCTGTTGAAGGCGATATGCATCTTCCGGGGACCTTCATAAGGTCGTCTATCCACCTTGTGGGTGGACGTTCCACGTCCTTGCTGGTCCGTGGTCTCAACTCTTTTAGGCCCCATCGCCCATCTGTACTAAGTGCAATGTGGCCTGCCCATTGCCACTTTAGCTTGCTAATTCAGCGGGCCATGTTGGTGGCTTTAGTTCGTCTACGGATCTCCTCATTTCTGTTTCGATCACGTAGTGAAACTTCAAGCATAGTGAAACTACAAGAAGTCATCACTGGTTAAAGAGTCTTGAGGTACTGAGGTACGTCGGACGAAAAGACGTTGCGTAGATATCCGAACGCTGCTCAAGCGAGTTGGATTCGGCCCTTGGTATGGTTTGTCATAAAAATTGTGTTTGTGTTTAGGGATCGCTGGAGAGCACGCTGCGAGGTTACCGCGGGTGCGGCGCAAGAGTTGGTGCGCGTGCTACGCGTGCGCTGACCTTGCAACTTGCGCGTGCGCTCGAGTACTTGCACGCGCACCGCGTATTATATAGAGACCTTAAGGTACGTAAAGCATCGCATTGATCGCAGCAAAATTATTACACAAAGCAAATAAATTATGCCTTTTACCCGTGAGAGAGCCATGCTGAAGCATATGTGGACACACTAACTGGGCCACTTCGTCCGAAATGATACCACGGCCTCACAGAATACTCAACGTGAAACGGTACTTGTACTGTGTTTTGCTGAATTAGTGTGGATATGGGAGGCGCTTAAAAATGCCGCTCAAGTGGCGTAAAAATCCGGCAACGCAGCCAATATGCGGACTGTGGCGCGGTTGTTCACGGGCGGCGATGTTCTCTTACCACCATCAGCTCCGTTGGCCGTTGTACTAAAAAAAATGCTTTGTGTAGAAACTCATTCTTTTTCGAAGGACCCTCGCTATGTATGCCATAAGGACATTGTAGCTTAACACGGATGAATTCTGTCTCTCGGCGATCTGTCCTGAGACAGTCGGTTTTACCACCACTCGCAAAAGGGCTTTTCCTGCGAGACTCGAACCGGCTTGGCTGGCGCCGGGACTTCTCCCGCCTTATCCAAAACTCTTCCCCGACCATTTACTGTGTGACTGATAGCTTGATACTGTTCTAATTATTTCTTTATTAATATTTTTATTTCCTTTCTGACATTTCAGTTGACAAGTTACTACTGTACTTTTGTATCTATGTGTTGTTTATAACTATCGGATATAACGACGGCAATTATACGGTCCCTTCAAGGTCGCTATATCAGGTTTTGTTTGTATGTATAATTCGATTGTTTGAATTAGTTTGATAATATTTGATTTTCAGTCTGAAAATGTGTTGGTCTGGACCTTCCCCGCCCCGGCTGAAGCTAATGTCGCTGAAAACAGCCCAGATCCGATAGATGTGCACGTCAAACTTGGGGACTATGGTAAGAGAGGGAAAAGATTTTTTTTAATATAGCGGACAACTGAGCCAGTTAGCCCGGTAATGCAACCATAACCGAGCAAGGGCGGAGGACCATATTTCCTATTTTCATAAAGTGGGAATATATTATTGGTAAGAGATCACCGCAGCCACCGGACAACAGCGCCACACTCCGCGTAATGGTTGTGTTACCGGCTTTCACGTCACTGAAGTGGCATTTTTAAGGGCCTCCGATATCCTCACTCACTCAGTGAAACACGGTAGAAGCACTGTTACAAATAATTACCACTTCACGCTGAGTATTCTATGAGCCCGTGGTATCACTTCGGGCGAGCTGGCCCAATTAATACAGAATAATTTTGTTTAATGAACAACCGAAAAAATATCAATTTCAATAAATATTTATTATTTTTAATAATACAAAAGGTTTATCTGTGATGATGGATCTCCTTTTTAGTTGTATGGTTTGTCTTCTATTACATAAAGATTGCCTCTAGGTATATCGCGTCTCGCTCCGCCATCTGGTACAAAAGGATTTGGTGGGACGGAAGGATTCATGGCACCAGAAATCATGAGGTACAACGGAGAGGAGGAGTATACGGAAAAGGTAAGAGTGATGAATAATAAATGAACACGCTTCTTGCATACAGCCGAGAGTCTCGTAGCTTAATGGTTTTGAAAGTGTACCATGTAGCGAGAGGTATCCTGTTCAAATCCCGGTCCGTGAGTGAGTGAGGATATCGGAGGCCCTTAAAAATACTTCTTAAGCGGCGTATAAAGCTGGCAACACAACCAATGCGCCTTTTCGATAAATCGAGGTTCGACTGTATTATGGACTGATGGTCCGTGGTGGTTTTACCCAACAGGTATCTCATACTGTTATTTCTGTCCCAGGTGGACTGTTTCTCGTTCGGCATGCTCCTATACGAAATTTTCACGCTGCGTCAGCCCTTCGAAGGTCACGAAGCGGTCAAGGAAGCGGTACTCGAAGGAGCTAGACCGCCTTTATCGCCTCGGGTGAGTGAAAATCATTATTATATGACGATATTGGCATAAATGGGTCCCGTGATGATAACAGATCACCGCTGTCCATGGACAACCACGCAACACTGCGTACTTCCTGTGTTGCTCAATCTTACTGCATTTAATCTTACTTACTTTTACTGTAATGATTAATTTTACTTTAAAGTGACCTTTTCGTAATAAATTATTGTGACATCATGGATGTAACTATACCTAACCTAACTTAAATATACTTCGGCCTCACACCTCATTCAAGGACAACGCTAAAAGACGTTCAGTCAAGACGTTGAACGTTGACAACTCAAGTCACCAACTTGGCGAATTGTCCTTTAGTCATTCAACTAAATGGCGTCATCCAATGAAGTAGCGTAGTCAACCAGATGACTGCGACATATATGCATATAAGAAGTTATGTGTTCCTTAGGATCTGCAGTACCCTTGCAGTATGCTAGAGACCATGCGTCGCTGTTGGAGCGGTGCACCGGAGATGCGGCCTTCAGCCGCTGCCCTGGTGGCGGTGGCTGCTGCGCCGGAGTTCCTCTCGTTACGTGACGCTGCTGTCGTTAGGCAGGCGAGAGCGGCAACTGCCACGCCCCTGTGCCATATAACAGGTATGCCGTTCGCTAATTGAGCCAGCTCGTCCCGAATGATAGTATTTTTATTTATTTTGTTTTTTATCGTATAGCGGCCAATGGAGCAGTTGGGTCTCGTCTATGGTAAGAGAACACCACCGCCCTTTAAGCGGCATTCTTATGGGATTCCGATATCCTCACGTTGTGAGCCATGCTGCACTACTTACAGTGCTTGTACTGTATTTCGCAGAGTGAGTGAGGATATCGGAGGCCCTTGAAAATGCCGCTTAACTGCGTAAAAAGCCGGCAACACAACCAATCTGGATTGTGGGGCGGTTGTCAATGGACGACGGCGTTCTCTACCATATAGGAGGCCCAACTGCTCCGTTGTCCGCTATATTATAAAAAAGGACAAGTTATCTTAATTCTTCCGATTTGTTTTTATTGCTTATGTGGTATCAAAATGACACCAGGGTACCCAAAGCGGGGCTGACCATGGGCGGCGAAGATATATAATTTAAAAAAACCTCTATTATATAATACACATTGAATGGATAATCCTCTCTGTTTTTTAAGGTCGGTCAATGTTTTACATATAATATACCGTGCGCGTGCAAGAAATATGTTTTTAATAAATTGGCTTTGTTTTTCAGAAGAAAACGTGGAAGGCTGGGAGATATGGTACGGTGGCGCGGAGCCGGAGCGTGCGCATGCGCTCGTCACCACGTCCACCACTTTCCTGCACCACCATTCTCTCACTGTACCGCCAGGTATATTGTCCCACTTATAAAACCACTTGGCTACGTGTCAGGCTGTGTTGCAGGCTGTACACAGCCGACGATGATTTTTAATTAAGGGATCAATGAAGGCCTATCCCTTCTTGTTTTTGCTGAAATTATTATATACATTTATTTATTTATTTTTATTATATACATTTTTTAAATTATTTTTATATATTAAAAAACATCCATCCAAACATATTATGTTTATTATATTAGAAGGATTTTAATCTACGGTCGCTACTCGGATTTGCCTCACAGTATACTCAGCCTGAAACGGTACTTGTACTGTGTTTTGCTGGGTGAATGAGGATATCGGAGGCTTTGCGCTTAAGTGCCGTAAAAAACTGGCAGCACAGCAAAGATATCGCGAGGCCCATAAAAATGCTAGCATAAGAAGCCAGCAACACAAAAATACGCGGACTGTGGCGTGGTTGATGATGGGGGCAGTGTTCTCTTACTATATAGGAGACCCACCTGCTCCGTTGTCCGTTTAACTAGAATTTATTTTAGAAAAATAACCATTCATTGCGCCATGATTGTCCATGGGCGGCGCTGAACTGCTACCATAAAGGAGACCGGCCTGCTCCTGCATAAAATTTAAGTATACTTTTGTTGTCCTTTTGTCTTTAGACAAAACGGAACCAGTGATCGTGACTGCCATGTGTCGGGTTGGACACAGCATGTGGCTCGCGGATTCCGTTGGACGCGTGTCTGTCTACAAGTGAGTCTTATAAAATTGTTGTTAATTGTTGTTAATCCCTTAGAGGCCGGCTACGCACCCAAGATCCAACCAGCACTAGGAGTTTCCATGGGTGGAAGACCACTTGCACTACTCGTTTGCCACCGTTCTAATAAAAAATATATAATTTTTTACTCATATAGATGGATTGATAAGTTTCCGGTCTGACCAAGAGATGGCGCCACTAGGCCTACCTGGCGTTCTACTGGACTATCCGTGGATAGCTTGTAGCTATAGTCTCAGCTTGATCGCCATGTTGGTTAAGGTTTGAGAGCACACTGAACAAGACGCCTGTGTTTTTCTTAAAAATGAAAAATCGTGCTGTCATCAAATGATTCTATTTGAAGGGTTTCAAGCCGGAGGAAATCAAATAAGAGATAGACTCAACACTGGGGACATCCTCAATATCCACCCCGGACTATGAAGAAGTAATTGAAGCTGTAGAGATGGCATTACTAGACTAGAACACCGCTGGGAGAAATGTATCAGATGGAGCAGATTATGTTGAGAAATAAAAAATCTTAACATCTTTCTTGGTCAGGCCGGGAACTTTATAATCCATTGATTTTATCTAACGCGCTAATCCCAGAAATCGCTGTACCGAAGGCTTAAGGCGAAAACTTTAGATTCTAGACCAAAACAATGGTACTGCTACATTTCCAAACATGTACTATATTTAAAAAAAATGATGTAAAAATTATCAAAATAATGACACAGAAACACTGTTCTTAGCAAGAAAATTATTATTGATTCTTAAAATCCCGTGCGACACAGGTGCGAGTTTCTAGTGTCATTATAAAATGTATGAAACGTATTTGTGCCCAGTATCGCGGACTGCGTGCTGCAGTGGAGTGTAAAGGTTTGTGAGGCAGTTGGTGGCAATGGGTCCAGCGTCGCAGCACTGTATTCGCTGGAGTCATTGCGTCGGGTGGCACTCGCTCTGTCCTGTGGCAGGTAGGTTTTTAGGTA
Source organism: Delias oraia (assembly GCA_018230265.1). Taxonomy (NCBI): domain Eukaryota; kingdom Metazoa; phylum Arthropoda; class Insecta; order Lepidoptera; family Pieridae; genus Delias; species Delias oraia. The sequence goes on from DWCF01007558.1 coordinate 8,246, forward strand.
TAGCGGACAATGGAACAGAGGGGTGTTTTATACGGTAAGAGAACACCGCCGCCCACAACCAACCGTGGCATAGTCCACGCTTTTGATGTGTTGCCGGCATTACGCCGCAATTCGTATGGGTCCCAGATATTTTCACTCACTCAGCGAGACAGTACAAAGGTTCATGCTGAGTATTCTGTGGGCTACAGTTATAATACGAATAATACAGCCATCAGTTTAAGATTATTAAAAAAAAAATCGAAACAAAAATTATTTTTATGTTTTTTTTTGATGCTGGCAATACATTTTAAATTTACATTATGTGGAAAAATATTCATTTTTATTTATAGCCCTTATCGGAGCTGGTACTCCTATATGGTAAGAGAACACCGCGGCCCATTGACAACCGCGCCTCAGTCTGCGCATTGATATCCTCACTCGTTCATTGAAACATAGAAGAAGTGCCGTTTCATTTACAACTACCGTTTCACGCTGAGTATTATGTGAGCCGGTGGTATCACTTAAGACGAGTCGGCGGAATAACTGCGTTAGCATGACTTTCACACATGCGACATTATTAGGAAACTCGCTCGATCAAATAAAATAATAATAATATATAAATTAAATTATAACTGTCCGGACCGGGATTTGATCCCGATACCACTCGATTCATGGTACAAATCACTTGCTACGAGGCTCTGTAAAGCATTAAAATGATTCCAGGTTATTTCTTGTATCGTGCGACTGTCCCCAAGCCGAGAGTACGTTCGTGCAGACTGAACTGGGCACCGCTACCGAACTCAACTGTCTCACTGCCGTATATACTGACAGTGGGTATGTTTTTTTAATTTTTTTATGGTATAGGCGGATAACGGAGCAGGTGGGTTTCTGTATGGTAAGAGAACAACGCCGCCCAACACCAACCACGCCACAGTCCGCGAGTGGGTTGTATGGCCTTTGCCACTCAAGCGCTACTTTTTCAGTTTCTCCGATATCCTCACACACTCTGCAAAACAGTACAAGTAACATTTCACGCTGAGTATTCTGTCAGCACGTGGTATCACTTCGGACGAGCCGGCCCAATGAATGCGTGAGCATACGCTGAAGCATGGCTCTCATATTATGCAGAGTGAGTATATCGGAGACCCATAAAAGTGCCGCTTAAGGCGTAAAAAGCCGGCATCACAACCAGTGCGCGGATTGTGGCGCGGTTGTTCATGGGCTGCGGTGTTCTCTTATAAAGGAGACCCACATGCTCCGTTGTTCTCTGTAGAATAAAAATAATAATAGCGATAGTTTCATCTGGTAAGACAGCTTTTGCCAAGCCAGCTGCATGCTGTTTTCAAGGCAGTAAGGGATTAATTGCCGTTTTTCAGCTTGGAAGTGTGGGCTGGCGGTGATGGCCTATATACATACACGGTGAATGCGGATGGCGTCAGTGCTGCCGAGTATATCACCCCGCCGGCTCGTCCGTCCCGTCTGGCCCACCTGGCGGCTTCGCCCCACGTGCCGACAGTGCTTGCTGCCTGCAAAAATGGTGAGTCTTGTTTTTATAAGGTGTGGCGCGCAATGGAGCAGACGATTCTCCTGTTTGGAAAGTGATAGCGCTGCCCATGGGTGTGTTATGACACCACGAGTGTCATTTTTAAGGCTCTATCATGAAAAGTGAGGTATCGAGTTCGAATTCCGTTCAGGATAATTATAATTTAATGTATAATTTACTCGGTCTCTGGTTGGGCTTGACACCCGTGGGATAGCCATGCTGAAGCATATGCCGACGCTTTAATTTGGCTGGCTCGACCGAAATGATACCACGGACCTCACAGAATGCTCAACGTCAAATGTTCGTTGTTTTTGAAACGGTACTTGTACTTTGTTTCGCTGAGGAAGTGAACATATCGTAGGCCCTTAACATGCCGACTAATCGAAGTAAAAAGCCGGCAACACAGCCAATGACCCACCTGCTCCGGTTTCCGCTATCCATAAAAAAATTACATTTGTAATTAATCCGAAAAATATACTAGAAATTTATTTGAAAGTGAATAATACTATGTAGTTCAAATAATGGGTTTTCAGATGTGTTCGTGTACGCATATTCGGCGTCTACGCGCGAACAGAGCGCCCGTTTGGACTGTAGCAAACTGGCACCGAGTTCGGAAAGCTTGCAGTCCATAGCCAGCGACGACCCGCTCACCGAGGACCGATGTCGGGTGTGTATACCGCGCTTACAAAGTCGGTTTTGGCTGGTTCATAATAATAATAAAAACAATTAAAGAAATTGAGA
>DWCF01007559.1:0-10507 GCA_018230265.1 Delias oraia
GACGATAATTAAAGATCTAAGCTATCCTATCTCTCAAGTTGGACCAAACTGCATATTGCGTGCAAATTTGAACGAAACATTGTGACACGAGATTTATATATATTAAGATTTATAGTTGTGTTTTATAAGGTGACAATTAAAATGTTTTTTGTCAGCGAATACCAACTTTTACCAGAACTGTTTCGCTGCGATTAAAATTTTATTAATTCCTGAAGCGAGTGGAGTTTATTAACAATATTTGATCTTTGAAATGGCTTGATATCAATTCGGCGAGCCGGCCCAATTAGTGCGTCGGCATGCCTCTCCCACGGGTGAAAACATCCGTTGACCGATATATAGAAAGAAAATCACCCACCTTCATCGGACACCTTGATCCGTTGTAACCTCCAATGGGCTGGCGTCAGTTCCGCGCAATTGAGGCACAGCATCTTCACCAGGGCACCGGCCACGCTGCTCGTACTACTCACTGTTGCAATACAAACACACAAGAATTTAACAGTATTGCCAACTGCTAGCTTGCTTATAAATGTTCAAGAGCTCCACTAAAATTCAATTTGAAACAACTGCAACTACCACTTTAAGCTGACTATTCTGTTAGCCCGTGGTATCGAACCGGCCGAATTAAAGAGGCCGCATATACCCGGACACTACCAAGCCTTTCCAGAGACCGAATAAATTTAAAATTATAACTGTCCGGACTGGGATTCGAACCCGATATGTTTCGCATAGCTTCATGGTAGATTTATTAAACCACATAGCTACGACTCTCTCAATGTTTTTAAACTAAATTACAATAAGGAAGTGTGTGTGAATAATTACATTTTTAACAGAAAAACCGAACCCTGTCTCTATGAAATATAAATACTTGGAAGTCAGTCCTGGGAGAACTCACCATGTGCCAACTCGCGCACAATGTCAACGAGCGAGTGTCGCAGGGCGGCCACGTTGTTCGCAGCGCTGAGGCAAAGGCGGCAGTGGCAGCCGAAGCGGGCGCGGTAGGACCATGGCGACTTTACCATTTCCACGCTCCTGAAACAGTGCAAGTCACATATGCACACACTTTGTATATACAGTGGAATCTCGACAAATCCAACCTCATTTAGTCGGAATCCTCATAAGTCGAAAAAAAATGCTTTTCCCTTCCGCTGAATATCTAAATACGCGGTATCTCCAATGAAGAAGACTCTCAACCACTGGCGAGCGCTTGCAAAGAGCAAATAAAATAGATTTTTTGGACCACGAATCGAAAGAGATACATGCTTTACGCTTCATCGTAGACTTATAACACCCTAGCACAAGCTCTTCCCAACTTTTTTCTCTCACCCACTCCAATATCGTCATCCAAGGACAGATATGGATAAATGAAGTATCAAGCGAAAGGATTCCACTAAGTAATGGTATCTTTTTTATCCAGATTATTGTTAAAAACCCATCGAAGGTGAAAAAATAAACTCACATATTCGTCCCAATGAGGGTGTACATGAGCGCACTGATCTCGCACCACGAGTGGTACACGCCCAGAAGCCACTCCTCAACTGGCTTGAAGGTCCGCGACTCCTCATCATTCGGCGTCTGTTCTGTCTCTGAAATACGCATCGTAGAATCATTGAAATGAAATATTTTTATTCAACATAATTACAAAAATGCAGTTTGTTTAACGTCAAAATCAGTCTACCACCGGTTTTAAGCCCATTGGGAACCGGCGTAATAAACTCAGTGGGTGTAATTTTTTGCTTCCGTGAATACTTAAAACAAAAAAATATAACAAAAAATTAACTCCGAGAATGCCTGGTATGAATACCTAATTAGCAAGGCGAGATATTATGAGATTACAACACCGTCATAAGGTATAATTATAATCACCAACGCCATAACGTTGCGTTGCCGGTTTTTATGCCGCTCAAGCGGCATCGCTTCACGTATATAATAATTTACTTTGTGAAACATGGTAAGAGTTTGAGGGCGTCGTAGCTAAGTGATTTAATAAGTCTACCATGAAGCTAGAGATTATAAATTATAATTTAATTGGAAGGGCTTGACAGTGGCCGGGCAAGTGTCTTAATACTGTCGCTCCCGTTGGAGAGCCATGTTGAAGTATATGCTGACGGATTTGGACCGGCTCGTCCAAAATGATACCACGAGCTCACAGAACACTCAGCGTGAAACATTACTTCCACGGTATGTCGCCGAGCAAGTGAGGATATCGGGAGTCCTTGAAAATACCGTTTAAATGACGTAAAAAGGCGGCAACACAACCAATGCGCAGAAAGTGGCGCGGTTGGACATGGGCGGCGGTGTTCTTCAAACATATAAAAACTGCTCCGTTTTCCGCTAAACCATAAAAAAACTACATTTCACGCTGAGTATTGTATTAAATTATTTTTTTAAACAAGGCAAACAGGTTAGAGCTCCATGGATGTCCACCGCCCATGGACATCCTTATCGCCAGGCCTATTTTAATTTAACGGTAAATACAAAAAATTCAGTGCTAATGAGACATACCGCAAACAAAATGAAGCAAGGCAGCCTCGTCTTCGGGTGTGACGATTGCCTCCTCAGCATCGAACATGCCATCCGATATTCTAAACAAAATAGCAGTGCTTTTTTTAATAAAACAATAACAGCCTCTTTGTGTTCCGTCCCGTTTTCGCGACGACCAATAGACGTTAACGCGATAGAGACGGAACTATTCCGAGTAATTATGCTACTCACAATTCTGGCTGCGCCTCCGGAGCCCCATCGCTTTCGAGCAATTCGTCGCGGGCGTTCTCCTCCGCAGATGCTAGCAACTGAAAAAAAAATACCCACAATAATTGTACTAACTTCAAATTTATTTTCTTATAGCTAGAGGATGCCAAACATAGTATATTCATTTTTTGGATTTTCTCTATTATTGTTTCTGGAAGTGGAACTTCAAAAATGAGACTCCGTAAGTCGTAGTTAGTAAAATATTGTGGCGTCTTACTTGGGGTTATTCCAAATGACCGCAATAAATCTCAAAATTAAAGCATGATATCTTTATATAAAGGACAATGGGCATTATTGTATGGGTTGGGTCCCAACCCTTGTAACATGTTGCGACTAGTTTAAACATGCTCACTTAAGTTTTATTTTTATAAATAATTCAAGTTTTTATTATAATTGTGTGCAGGTGAAAAGTTCGATCTAGAAGGATCGCCGGGAACCATCTCTTTCCAACATGTAGCGCTGTCTCACGAAATATCGTTCGCTGCCGCTGTTCCTGTGTTTACACTGAAAAACAATGTCAGCGCGTGGCGCGTGGCGCGCGGGGTGCTAGAAGGGCTGTTGGGTCGAAATAGGCACTACCTGGTCGATCGTGTGTTTTTTTCCACTTTTTTTAAATCGCTTTAGTCCTATAGTTATTAAAAAACTAATTAATTAAGTTATATTTAACATATTTATGAAATTAATAATACCACTATAACAGTTTTCCTGCACGAGATACGGAGTTATGCCGATACAAAAAAACAACACTCGCTGAGATCTTTCAAATGATGCAGGTAGAAAAATGTTACAACACTTGGGACGATACCGCCCATTGTCGTTTAAATGCTCTAGAAACATCTAAGCGCATCTTGGTGTCGCGATTGTGTCGTTGTGATCATATCTCCAGGCCGAGATCCGTTTAGTTTCTTCTAGTGCATTTAAATTTATAAAAATATACGTGTACCATAAAAAGTCAAATCGTAGTTTAACTAACTCCACAAGTCGAAAAATACTCTTATAAACCGTACCTTTACAAGTCACAGTTTTAGCAAATAAATCCCATGCATCTCGAAATTCTAACTCAAATTTTTAACATTTCCCTTGACATTCGAGTTATCGAGATGCCACGGTATATAGTCGCTGGCATGGAATATACCTGAAGTATATCTTCATGCCTGATGAGAAACTGGTCTGGCTCCGGAGGCGGTTCAGCACTCAACAGGGGCAAGAGAAATTGACCCATCGCCGGCGCTTCCACCTGGTCAAACAGTACAATATTATCAGAGCGCCCAGAAAAAGTAAATAATTTCTAACTAGCAACAAAAAAAAAACGTGTATATTTTTTATTGTATAGTAGACAACGGAACAGGTGGGTCTCCTATATGGTAAGAGAATACCGCCGTCCAGGGACAAACGAGCTACAGACCGCGCATTATTTGTGTTACCAGCTTTTTTTCATGTAATCACACTGAGTATTCTGTGAGCCCGTGGTATCACTTAAGAAGAACCTATATATACTTCAGCAGGGCTCTCCCACGGATGCGACAGTATGAAGACACTCGCCCGGCTATTGTCAAGCCCTTCCAAAGACCGAATTATAAATTATTATTCGGTTGATTTGAACCCGATACACTTTTAAAAGCATTAAGCTACAAGGCTCTCAAAGTATAATTTTTAACTGGCAACAAAACAGTGTATATGTAATTTTGAACTGGCAAACCAACTATAAACAAAACAAGAAATATAAGCTTGCAAGCCTATATTTCTTTTTTTTTGAAACGGTGGCAATCGAGCAGGAGACTCACCTAGGGTACGCGGTTCTTGGACACACCAAGCTATTGCAGTGCCGCGGTTGCGTTACAGGCTTTTAAAGGGCACGTACGCTCTTGCTTAGAACAGAGTTACTATAAGATTTAATATAAAACAACAACTCTAAAACAACAACTCACGGGAACTTTTTCGCTGTCATCATAGCCGTGACACACGACATCCATGACACCATCTTTGTCTGAGGACGCAGCTGCAATATGAGAACCTTTATTAGAAATTATATACCAACGCCCTACATTCTTGGAGTTACAGTTAAACAATAATTCGACGTAGATTTATGGTAAACATTTCTTCGGAGAAGTCCAAATAAGACGCCACAATATTTTCCTAACTACGACTTACGGCGTCTCGTTTTCTACATCGGATACTCACTGGAATCATCCAACTCGGTCCACTGATCGTCCGAATCCGAGTCGGCACCGACATCGGACACGTCGGACACCACTTCGATACGCCGGACGCGGAGAGACGCCGCGCGGCGGGCTGCAATGCTGCGGCGGCGACACACCTGTGACAACATAACTGTTATCAACGACACTATCCAATGATCTTAAGAGCGTCATTGCCAAAGTGGTTGTATAAGGGCTACTGCGAAACAAGAGGTATTGGGTTCAAATCACGGTCCATATAAAATGTATAATTTTTCAATTTCTGGAAGGGCTTGACAGCGGCCGGATACGTGTTTTAATACGGTCTTAACCGTGGGAGAGCCACACACAAAACACATATTTGAACGACTCGTCCGAAACGGTACTTGTACTGTGTTTAGCTGAGTGAGTGAGGATATCATAGGCCCTTGAAATTAAACCGTTTAAGCGGCGTAAAAAGCCAGCACCACAGCAAGCGCTAACTGTCGCGTGATTCGTGATAAGTGGCGGTGTTCTCTTATCATATAGGAGACTCACCTGCTCCATTACCTGATATGTCATAAAAAATATAGATCTAGCTAACATCTATAGATGAAATTACATAAATAGTTTTTCAAATCAAGAACAAGATACCTGCCGCGAACGACCGCAGACAACGCTGGCACAAATCACGTCGTGAAATGTGAATTAATTTTTTAAATACATATTTGGGTTCCACAGAGACTGACGGCCCGCAACCGCGGCGAGCGAGCTAAAATCTCGTGAGTTCTGGCTCTAAGGCAATTAATCATACCATTCTCTAAGTACAACTTACTTATATTACCTTGTCATAACTGCTTAACAAAACTAGAAATTGCAATTTAGAAATTTCTAATAATGGATACTCCATCTTGATACTTGGTAAGAAGCCAAATACCCGATTGATTATTCAATTTTAATACTGACTTCTTTTCCTTTGGCAATAGGCCGCCGCCTCTGCGAACGTGGCGGCCTAGAAGCCCGCCGTGCCTTTGCCCCTCTTGCTCCGGACCATGAGGATGATGTTGATGATGAACCACTACCTGATGCTCGATGACCAATCTGAAATTGAAAATAGGTCAAATTAAACGCCCTGCAATTACATAGACACATAATTATAATAGTTCAATGTTGCCTAGCACAGATTTTTAAAATCAGAAAAAATAATGCTTCTTGCTAAGTCATTTTTTTGGTAATTTTTCACTTTGGGTTAAATTAAAGGTGTTTGATATCACAGATTTTTAAAAAAATATAATATAGCCTATAACTTTCCACAATAAAAGGATTCTCCAACACTGAAAGAATTTTTAAAATTTGGCTTAGCGTTCCTGAGATTGGCGCATATAACTTCATAATATTAGAATAAGAGTAATAAATGTTAAATACTTTAACTGTATTACATTGAATATAACAAGTTGCCCACTGATTTATACCTGCTAATGGATGTGAAAAGCCCACAACATAACTACAGAATTGATAAATTAACTATAAAGCTCACTAATCTGTATATATAAAAATCAAACCCGTTACCCGTTGTCATCGCATCACGCGTGAACGACTGAACCGATTCCAATAATTCTTTTTTTGTTGTTTAGTATTGTCAGGAGAAGGATCTTATGAAAAAAATATAAAGAAAAACTCTCAGAAAGATTGAAAAATATACATTTAATTTTGCCTATTTTAAAAAACGCGGGTAACGAATGTCAATGTCATTCAATTTAAAACAGAACCAAGCTGAAATTCTTCATTACTTTACAAACGCCATTTAGGACAAATAATAATTAATGTAAATTTATTTTCACTACAAAAATAAATTTAGAAAAATTTAGCATCGAATTGCTTTAAAAATAAATATTAATTATCTCTACTAGAAGACCTAACAAGAAACCCATAGGGTTTTCATTTTTTTTATTACAATAGTTTGTTTATTTATGTTTGTAAGTTTAAAAGGCACCAGTTGGTCCTTGTGCAGAAGTATCCATGCATCTTTGTCTTCTATGTATCGATTTATGTTATAATAAGCTTTCTTAATTAAACTACTTACTAATAAATACATTTTACTACAGGTTTAAGTATTAGCAAGTTGAAGTGGCAATGGGCTGGCCACATCGCTCGACGAAACGACAACCGATGGGGAAGAAAAGTTCTCGAGGGGCGACCGCGTACCTGAAAACGCATAGTGGGACGTCCCGCCACGTGATGGAAGAACGATCTAATGAAGGTCGCGGGCAACCGCTGGAACCAGATAGCTCAAGATTGCAATAGGTGGGAGTCTTTGGAGGAGGTCTCTGTCCAGCAATGGACTTGATGTTCTGATGATGAACATTGTTACCCCCATTTTGTACCATTCTAGCAAATTGAGTTTAAGATTAACATTACAAAATTATCTTTAAAAAGATACCCATCACACAAAAACAACAAACTTATTTGTACCTAAAAAAGCTAAAGATATAGATTATAGCTTAAATACTTAAGAAATAATTATTATTATAAAACTTTCATATGGAATATATTATGTATGAAGACAGGGGATATATGCTGTAAATAATAATGTAGTTTGTTTTGATAAACAGCAGGAAGTCCTCTCCAAAACAAACTTACTTTAGCTTAAATCAGAGATTTACTTTTAAACACCTTTTACTTCAGCATTTTGGCAATGGTTATGTCAAAAGTTCAATGACATGGTCCCATAATATATAAAGATATTGGTCAAGCCCTCTAAGCCTTTTTAATGTTTTTAGTCAATAAGGATGTTTAATATATGTATATGTAGACATATACATATATAAAAATTGCTTAGTTCAATCGAAAAAAACTCACACGACAACTTTTTCGATAAATCTTTATATACTTACTTCAATAACCGTTTATATGTCGGTAATGTAGTACGGTTGTTCACTATAAAATAGAAAAGAACCTTACGTCTACTACTTACAGCTATTTCGAAAAGTGATGGAAAATCTTGCTGAGGTTCGTCTGCCAAGCCCGCGAGGAGGCCGAGCTCTGCCCGTAAGCCTGCCAGCTCGGCTCCAATTCGATCCGCACGATCAGCATCTCCCAACTCGTCCTTCAGTATATCCCCTATCTCATCAGAGACCGCAGCTACGGCAGACGCAAGCTCATCTGAAGGTCTCCCGGCCTCCGTATCACTTGAACATTTCGGCATGGGAAACATCATTTACAAACAAAAATTTCCACGATAAACTGTAAACGATACATCTAACGTTCAAGAACGTTGTACGAAATCACAGTAGCTTTTCAAATACTTCTTCTGTGATGTGAAAAACCATTTTCTCTAGCACACCGAGAAAACCCGAAGATTTTGACAATACCAATATGGCGACGATATTTTTAGGAATTTATGATCAGCCATAGACGGACGAAGCATCAAATTTCAACATGGCAATCTTTACGTACAAAATATTTATTTTAAAAGATTGGCATTTCTTATTCAAATAATTATATTAGTATTTTTCGACATTAATCAATTTAAATAGATTAATCTTGGTTAACTCTTTCATGGCTTGGTAAGAAAAAAATACATATTCTTGATTTTAACGAAGAATACAGTTTTTCATTTTTCATTTAAACAAAATATATAATAATGTTCTGTATGATAATAGGATAAATAATTACTAAGAAACTTTTAGTTAATTTTTTAGTCAAGATTAGGCTAAATTTAAAAATACTTCCCAATCTCACTATTTTTCTGTATGTCAAAGCTCAACTTGACACTTCATAACGACTAATATAATTGGTTCATAATTGACAATAACTTTAACATTAGTACAAAAATTGTCTAGGATGCGTTCCATAGACGCTTACAACGCTTTACCAACAAAGATTTATCGGTCAACAATACGGACGGACAATAAAATTTTATTTTAACTGAATTGCAAATTTAAAAACCAAATTATCTAATAACAATTTAAGCAACAAATATACAAAATTTAATTTACAAAAAAAGGGAAGAAAAGTATTCATTTTTAGGATGTTATAATCTTAAAATTTATTCTATAAAATATCGAGTCTTAAACCTTTTCGATACTTGAACATAAATAATGAAAATGAGGCAATTGAAAATGAAGTGGAAAATAATTTTACTTTCATTTATGTTTATTATTAATATAACAATGAATCCTTGTTATTAAGATAAATAATATATTGGATATTGCTTTAATTAATTAGATATGAGGAAAGTATGATTATATTATTTCTTTGGCTGGATGATGGGTTAGTCTTTTGGCGTTGGCAACATTGGTAAATCCTTCCCTATTTAGTCTGTGCGCCGTATCGGCCTCATGCACGTTTTTGCTGTTATTTCTGGCTATTAAATTTAAATCGTGGAAATATGTAATGCAGGTAAAATGGCGCAATGCGTCGTTCGTTTTAAATTACATGTGGTATTTTTACATACTTGTTATTTAATTTAATTAACTCGGATCTAGTCATTGGGTTTAATGATACCTTTATATGCTAGTGGGTCTTGCAAGCGCAAGTATTCTTTTTCTTGTTTCGTCTTACAATGGCTATACAAAATAAAGTGCTGTACGCGTTTCGCGGTTGGATAGCTTTCGTCGCTTTCATGGATCTTGGAACAGCGGGACGGTCGTATATAGAGAAGAGATCTTTCTTGAGTCACAATGGTGAAAATGATCCCTTAGATGGTGAGATATTTTAAATATTTAAAGAGTCATTCTTGGCAGACCGGTCGTACCTATTTATAATACGTTTTACTATTTCACTACCTTCTTTTTTGAGATTTAAAAAACAACGAAAAATAATTCAACAATGCTAAAGATCACTGTACCTGGTCTTAATCAGGACATATCGAATTTCACAATTACTTCAAATTGATAATTATTACTTTTAATTAAGTTCTAGGTTCTACATCCTACATCAACCTTAATTATTATACAAACTTGAACTTACTGATCCACACAATATAGATTTTAATTGAAAGGATTGCAAAAAGTACATTTGAAACACTATCAAATAAACTGTATCTTGCTGAAAAAGACATATTACTATGAAAAGATGAGAAATAAGCATATTTTAAATTTTAAGGTGATGCCCAATTAGAGTTAAAATTTTATATAAATCTATCATAATGTTTATATACATATATAATACATTTATATTACAGATACAATATCAAGGATGCTTGGAATGTTTTTTGTTCTGAAAGCGCTGGCACTCATACACTGCACATTATACATACATTACAGACCGTAAGTACCTTACATTTTCTCTTGTTTTTATATATGTGATTTCATTTATTTATTGGATCTTATTAATAAATCTATGAAATAATAAGAGATTTTATATATAGTTTAGTATATATTTTCATTTATTTCAACTCGATTTCTTATTTGGTTTTCTTTATTGTATAATATAACTAGTAGACTCGGCAGACGTTGTTCTGCCCGCTATACTACCCACCGAGTCCGAATTACATGTTTCTATTAAATATTGTCATGTTTGCATAATACAATTATAAACTGTAATCTATGTCTTATTCTGATTATACAAAGTTTGACTAAAATACGTTCTGTATTTTCACG
>DWCF01007560.1:0-10504 GCA_018230265.1 Delias oraia
ATAATCAATAGAAACTGAATACCATTTAAAGACATCCGACATTACAAAGAAATACACTCGTGTGATGTCCATGTATGCCCCTGATAAACCACAACCACGTGTATGGCCAGCCAGCGGCGGCAGGTTTCCTATTTCGCCGCGCCGTGCCGAGTGCCAATAATTTTATTCAGTAGAATTTAGAATCGTACAGCATGGCAACACCACACGACGCTGCTTTAATTCCATACAAATCTCAGAAAACTTGATACAATAACTCGCACTCGATATACAAATACACAGAATAAAAAAACATCTACCCATATAAAAAGACCACTTAAATCACTGCCGATACCTTCTCGCAATTACGTTTCGGCCTATTCTGTCATTTATGATTAAGAGAGCTTCGCTATCGCCGAAAGAGAAATGAAAACTAATTGATAGAGGCATACCGAGGGCAACGAGAGTAATTTGTAATTTTTTCGCGAATTGGTTGAAATGTTAGGACGCGAGGGGTTAGGCGCGGCCTGAAACAATACTTTAACTAACTGTAAATCTTAATACTTCAGCTGTGAAATATTTTATATATATTGTGTATTTCTCTTTTGTAATGTTTCTTCTCTGAACCACTGTGTTCTGTTACATAAACTCTAAAATTATAAAGAGAAAATATTCGATTGCTTGAATTGAATAAGCTCCGAAATTTTTATATAATATGGTACCTATGGCGGACAGTGGAAAGATGGTAAGTCTCCTATATAGTAAGACAGCATCGCAACCCACGGACACGGGTTGTGTTGTCGGCTTTTTACGCAAGTTAAGCTGCATTTTTAAGTGACTCCGATATCCCCAATCACACAGCGAAACAGAAGAAGCACAGTTTCTAGTAGGTACAAGTACCATTTCACGCTGAGTATTCTATGAGCCCGTATCATTTCGGACGAGCCTGCTTAATTAGTACGACCGCATATGCTTCCGCATGTCTCTCCGACGGGTAACTTTTTGGATACGGGTCCTATAACTTGACGGATTTAAAAAACCTCTTTTATCATTGTAAAGCTACACTATCTCACGTGAACATAGACAATATTTATATATTTAACTAAAACGACAAAAAACCTAGTATTTTAAACAATAACTAAAAATGAATTACACCGTAATCGATGCGAATACCATTGATTAGAAAACAAAATAATGTACTACAACACAGCAGAACATACAATTATCTACATTAACTGCCATATTGCCAATAAGCATAAGTGTAACTATTATAGGTACGTCAGAATCACTGCTATTTTATATTAAAAGATTAATTAAAATGTCCTTGTAATAGTTTATACGGCAAAACAACCTTTGCCGGATCAGTTAGTACTGAATAAGACGGTATTTATTATATATTACAATAATTAATGCTATACAACCGTCAACACAACCAAAGCGCCGATAGTGGCGCGGTCACCCACGGGCGGCGGAAACCTCCTCCATGGACGACACTCACTTGGTCTGTAGTCCGCTAAAAATCAGGGACAACTTAAAATGTCAACTATAGACATAGCAATATACATAGTATTATACATAGGAATTAAATGCGAATCTGACATCATGCACAAAGCACCGAGTTGGTGGCTCAAAGCTCGAGTCGTGGTTTGCAAAGTATGCATTAATTGCAAAAGTTTACTCGGCGATCGGTTGAAAGTTCGACGTACTATAGCGCGATCCGGAAACTCGACGACCGAAGAGGCGGTGATATAGAATTTTCGACACCCGACGTCAAAGCATGTATGTGTAATTCAACCTTTTTTGAATTGACGCTGTAAAAATGGCTTCACCACAAAAAATAACAAGTCATCGCTTTATGTGATGATATATATGGATGAAGACGTTAATATATTCTTAGCGTATGCATATATAATTTAGTAATGTTGATATAACTAGTAAGTGCATAATTAAGATTACTTCCAAAATGTATCCGAGGCGAATTCATTGGCAGCAGCCGCTAACTAAAAAGTAGTATACGATAATTGTTTAAACGAGCAGGTCTTATACCTGACCGTTTAATTTATCTTATTATTCTTATTATGTCGGGTCCCAAAAAAGGATACATCTAAAATATCTTGAGATTCCAAACTAACTCGCCGTGAATAAATCGCTGATTCTATCCAACTATAGGTTCTCATAAACGAAAAAAATATCAAAAAAGAGCGTACCTATCCCTAAAAGGCCGGCAACGCACTTGCGGCCGTGCAAGGGGTGTTCATGGGCTTAGCACACCTTATCATAAGTGATTTTCCTGCTCGTTTGCCAACGTTTGTATAAAACAATTTAAGAATTGACACAGCTCAACTCAAACTGAAATAGATAGATGTAAAGAAAAATAAGATGTTCAGAAGAAGACGCCACCAACTGGACGCTCGCCTAGGTTAGACGGTACATCGGCCAGGTCAGGGCCACAGACGCGTTGCTGTTCTATGCTTATGTAAAATGATATGTATGCAACGAGACAGGCGTTTCTTATTAATTGCACAAAACGGTATCGGATTACATTCGAGACACCGTATTAAGGGAAACATAATTCTGAGAATAACGTAGGTATCGGACGCGCGATCGATCGTCTGCATTTTTAACAAGGCATTTTATTTATACAATCGTTTTTATTTGATCTCTTAGAAGCGTCAGCCTTATTCGTAGCATATAAGTAAGTTGCTAAAATGAAACTTATCGTGATTCGAAAATCGTCATCGTTTTTTTTATGAAAATGGTGGCAAACTAGCAGGAGGCTCAAGCAGGATAAGCGGTTCTCCGCCCATGGACACCCCTAGTCCTTGCAGGGTCACGAGGACGTTGCCAGCCTGCCAGCCTTTTAATAGCGGCTCACATAATTGAGTACCACCAGCAGCCGCATTTCATCATCGAACATAATCACCTCGCACCGCCACTCAGCGGAATGAGCTGCCTTTGCTGCCTGTTTTCAATTGGGACCTTTTAAAAAAGTGACCCCCCTTCGTGCTTTTTTGCTTGCCAATGTTCACTTGAAAAAAATAATACAAGACTCATAATGACGCATCGATGAAAAATGACACTCGTAATATGTATTACATGGGAGTGAGTGAGGATACAGCAGACCTATACTAAGCTATTCAGAGGACCCGACTGTTCTGTTGCATAATTAGAAAGAAATTAGGATCTGAAAAAAAATCAACACCGCTCAATTATCTTGAATACTTAACGCTTTATCGAAGATTTACGTAGGTATAATTTAGGAAAATCTAATCATTACAATCATAATACAACAAGATTTTAATTAAATTAGCCGACATGTTGATAAACACTAAATCTGATAAAGTGTACGCATTTATAATATTTATTGTCAACCAAATGATAAGTCCATTCACTAAATATCACATTTACATACATAATTTTTATGTGTTGCTCGCTATATAATAAAATTAAAATAAAAACTCAATTTTCACACCACATAGCAGTGATCCCCAAACTATTTCAGCCACGGACCCCATGGAATTCAAGGACAGGTTTCACGGACACCTTAATAAAATAAACAGCCAAAAAATCAGATAAGGTATGTATTTTCGCATATATATATTTTCACAGCATAATCATCCTGTCACGCGTGTAAAATTTTCCAAAACTTAATGAAAACACAGCGTCCGTCCGTGCATAACGGATTACCTATATGAAATCGTTTAGGCATCATAACGCGAGTAAATTACACACAACGGCCTGGCTTAACAACATTTTCGATTTGATTGCGCTTAATCGACAGGCGCCCTCATTAAAATATGCGATACGTGTAAAACGACACTAGGCTATAGCTATGTATGAAATAGTCCGCAGTCATCATTTCGGCCGTAGGACGTCCGCTGCTGGACATAGTCTGTTCATCTTGTGGGTGGACGTCCTACGCTGCGTTTGCTAGTCTGTGGTCTCCACTCTAGCACTTTTCAGCCCCATCGGCCATGTTCTATGCGTGCAATGTGGCCTGCCCATAGCAATTCAGTCAGTGAAACACAGAAGTAGCCTCATTCACTCAGCGAAGCAAAGTTGAGGCACCATTTCAAGTACAACTACTATTTCACGCTGGGTATTCTGTGAGTCTGTGGTATCACTTCAAATGACCACCCAATTAGTGCATGCATATGCACTAATTATGCGTCAGCATGGCTCTCCCACGGGTGTAACAGTATTAAGACACTCGCCCGGCCACTTTCAAGTGCTTCCAGAGACCGAATAAATTATAAATTAAATTATAATTTAGTTAGGACCGGGACTCAAATCCTCACGCTTCAAGGTAGACCTATTAAACCACTTAGATATGAGGCTCTCAAAAAGGGGCTTTACGATAGAACGATAGTTCTAGAGCCTTACTTTATTGTTTATTGAGTTAAATGTACAGAAATTAGTACCTCTTCTTGAAGTGGCCGCGCTTAGCGCTGTCACTTCCTATAAACAAAATGTCATGTTGTTTTGACGATGGCGCCATCTTGTAACGTTATGGCGATGAAGTGATAAACTCAGTTAAATTAAATACTAATTAATTAATCTAGTCAACAGTTTGTGTGAATTGAGGAAAGTTATTAATAGAGTTTATTGACGTCTCTTTGTTTTTAGGAAAAACTGTTTATTTTTAATAACTTTTTTTAACTAGCTTAATTTTATGAATTATTATGTAATATATAGAAAAGATGCCTTTTATTATTTATTTATTTATTATAAATAAGCCTTTTTTTCGGACGCTTTAAAAACTATTAGTCTTGTATTTGAATATGTTATGTTATTATACCTACTCAATAGATGAAATTTAATTTTCACATCCTGATCTAAGTTTTAAACAAGTGTCTTATAGGTATACGTCTTTTAATAATTGTTTCATTCGCTGACTTAATAAATTTAAATCTTATATTAGATAGATAAGCTGTTCTACAAAGTACCATCATTCCTAAATCAATACCGCCGCTTGGGATTCGTAAACGTAGTAATAATGAACAACATTTTATACGTTTATAATAATTAAATCCGACTATTTTTACTGATTTTAAACATAACATGTAAGTATACAGTCTGGTCATTCATTTCTAAGACGTTCATAAGTGGCCATGTGGTTCCATCCCACATGAAAAAATGTTTCAACTTTAGCTTTATCATATTTTAGTAACAGTCCCTTGTAACGCTAATGTGGACAGCAGATTGCATCAAAAACTACCTCCGCCGGAAGATTTGGCGAAGACCCATTTTCGCTCTCTCCCACATCGGTCCAGGCAAAAGTTCTAGTCTCGCGGAGACATTTTTGCGCTAGTCGCATCAAAAACTAATTCTCGGCGACCCCCTTCCCCACCCTTGTTAAGTTGTAGGCCACTTTGGCCAACAGCGACAAGCCAGTTCAAAAACAGAGCTGGAAAGTCAATGAAACAAAATAAACCTTTAAAACTGCCACAGAGCGCACTAAATCATTTAATTTAATAAAATCGTGTCATTTTTGTCGTATCACAAAAGGAGCGCGCCGCTGCTGGCTGGCACGATCTTGGCTCATCTCCAAAAAACTACCGTGAAGCGGTGACTCAACGGAGTAACGGAACCCACCTAGTTGCATTTTATTTTAAAACGCCATCACACACTGAAACTAGATGGCGACAGTTTACTGTAGACATCGTCGTACAACCACACTACGCTAGTTTTAAGAAAATATTACAATTGTTTGAACTTACTATAAAACGTTTTCAAAGTTTCAACAGTTTGTTTGTCAATCCACAACTGAGTGCTTTTTAAGGAATTTCGTGCCGCGCATGGTGCTCTGTCGAATCAGCAGCGTGCAAAGGTATTTCCAAGCCAATAGGAAGTGGAAACTAAAAGAGCGTTTCTATGCCTAAAAGGCTGGCAGCACACCCGCGGCCCAGCAGGAACTGAGGGTGTCCATAGCCGAAAGCCTGCCTCACCTAGGTGAACCTTCGTGCTATTATAAAAACAATATGTGGACAGATATTTGGCCGAGTCGTGTTTGAGGAGAATTTTATACACATGATTGTATATTGTGCATTGACCTTTTTGTTTCTTTTCTTTAAGTAACCTAGGGCAAGCAACCTTAAACAAAAAACCGTGGGCGTCGTTCAGAAGTCGATTTCTCTATTTTCACACGATACCACGATAATAGCAACGCCCACGCCAGTCATAATATTCGCGAATAACTCGATGCGCTCTTAAGACGTCTTAAGCTATTCTTAAATTTTCCCTGTAAATATTAATTGTCTTTTAAAGATCAACACTAATTAGTCTGGGATTAATTTCACGAGACTGATCGATTCTATAAATCCTTTTATTACGCTAAGCCAAAGCAATCCATTTGGCAATAATTTATTTTAAAGGCATCCTTGAAACATTCAATGATCTCAAAATTCCCTGTAAAGTATATATATGTATAAATTGATCATGCAGCGGTGTATATTACCAAAATTCTCCGTATCGACTCGAACGCTTTTTATGAAATTTTGTGTCTACATCACTAACTATATACTATATTCTCGGCGTGAAATGGTAACTGTAATTGATAGCTGCGTCTACTATGTTTCGCTGAGTGAGTGGGGACATTGGAGGCCCTTAAAAATGCCGATTTAGCGGCGTTAAATACCGGCAACTCACCAGTGCGCGGACTGTAGCGCGGTTGTCCATGGGCGTCGGTGTACTCTTACCATATAGGAGACTCGCCTGCTCCGTAAAATACCATAATTTTTTTAAATATGAGAATTGATCAGGATTATTCACCCCAAAATTATTTTTTTACATAATTGTACCTATGTTTTATGGTTCAGCATTGAACAATACTTGAAACCCTGAATTTTCATCCTTCTACGGCCATCTACAATATATATTTGCCATAAGAGATAATGTATATGGTAAAACAATGTTTGCTAATTTATATAATATCGCTATTTTACCCAACCGTTTATTAACCGTTGCATAACTTAAGAAAATGTATTACCCATTCTGTCACTTTGTCGCCGACTTGCATTTGTTATTGCAAAATTGAGACAGAATCTTTAAGGGTTTATGGTTAGAGATCACCGCCGCGCCGCCCGATATCATCACTGAATCCATGAAACACTGTACGAGTACTGTTTCACCCTGATAGCCCCTAGTAGGTATATATAATCATGTAAAGTGTATCGCAGCCATTAGGAAACCATCAAACTAATTGCTAAAAGGGTTTATTTACTTTTAAATAGTGTTCCACAGCGTGTGGGCTCTGAGCAAACACGTCCTAAGCTAACAATCGAGGTTCGAAGACAGAGCGGACGAGCTTTACGTACACACTGTATTCTTTCCTCTTATAAAAAAGGATTTTGATACCTATAGAGCTCTTACGCGTCCAGAATGACAACCCAACCAATATAAAACGGAAACTCTGAAAATATCAACAATCCTTTACTTAGAACTTCTAAAATCAGATATTTTCAGTGTTCTGTCCCGTTTTTGCAACAGTAAAATTGCATAAGTGCGACAGCGAAGTGTGACAGAATGTTTGCGACATAGTTTCAAGCAAGGTTTTCATGTGCTAAATTTTATATTCGTTAATTTTGGTATCGATCTTTAATCGGGCATTAAATACAAACGTATATACACTATTTATTTACATAAAAATTACTTTACTTGCATATAATTAATAGTCAATTAGCTGAGCACTTCTTATATTATAATTAAGACAGTAAATTTTTAAATTACAAGGAATAACTTTGTAAGTCAAATTCTATCATATTATTTATCATCATATATTTTTTAAGAAAATAGAGAAGCCAACAAGCAATGTGCTCACTTAGAATAAACAGTCCTCCGCACATGGAAACCCCCACCCGTGCTAGACCACGGGTGCGTAGCCAGCGCTTTTTTTGAAGCTCTCAAGTCGTATTCATTTGGAAGTAGCTCTGCAGGCAGCTGGTTCTGCACTAAACCTTTAAAAACGCTCAGCTGTAGAATAACAAGCATCGCGGTGATACGGATGCAGCTTTGTACTCTGCCTCGATGTTCGATGATGGAATTCAGCTACTGGTATTAATCCAAACAACTCCTCAGAATATATCCACATTCCAGCAATATACGATGATAGAACCGATGCTTAAAGCAAAGTAAATAATAAATTAAACAAACAGCATATCTACAGTGAAAATCTTGCGGTTTAAGAGGCTTTGTTACTGTTACAGCTCGACATACGGCAAGATAAATCCTACTATATAGAATATACCATACATCTTACCCACCTGTAAAGGTCAAATGATCCTTGTTCTACTGTGTGCCGTTTAAGATTTCCATTTAGATATGTCAAATAGAATCTTTTAGCCTCGGATAGCATCGATACAATCACGTTTGTTTGACATTATTAAGAGTCAATTCAGATCTTGTCTCGGTACTTTCTCTTGTTTATATTACAATCTTTTTTATTATATTTAATCAAATAACGCCTATATAGTTATTTTTTGTTAGTCGGACTTGTCTTGGCTGTCTGAGGCATCGCTGAAAACTACAGCTCTATCACCACTTATGGTGGAGCATACATTTTTTAATTGGTCTCTATTAAATTCTTCAACTTATTTTAATTGATGTGTTCAAACATGGCCTTCTACTCGCACCTCGAGGGCTGCATGCGGCATTAAATTCAAGGAGCACAGGACACGAGGTGAGCGTTAAGCTGTTGGGTCCGAAAAGTGTTAGAGTGTAGATCACGGACCGGCAAGCGCAGGACTTACACCTACAAGGTGGATAGACGACCTTATATAGGTCGCCGGAAGACGCTGAATGCAGGTCGTCTCCGACAGGTATTCATGGAGGTCCAAGGGGGAGGCCAGTGTCCAGAAGTGGACGTCTTACGGCTGAAATGATGATGATTATGATTCGAACCGGGGATCGAACCCGGTACTTTCCGCTTCGTAGTAGGCATATAAGCCAGATAGCTACGCGGCTCTCAAACCCTTTAAGCCTGCGGTATCCACACTCAGCGTAACACAGTCCCAATATTTACTATTTCACGCTGATATTCTATGAGCCCGTTCTACTGGTAAGTACACCGATGTACACACCGTGACTATACAACTACATACATTCAACTTTTGTGATAACAAAGAAAATCTTGAGAGCTCCAAAAGATTTCGCCGCAATATCTCGGGAATAGTGTCTTAATAATCAAAACTCTTAAGTTGAATTACACGTACTTAATTCAATGAATACGTAATTAAACATTAAATACTTCCTTGAAGATTTTAAAAGGATTCGTTAGTATTGAAATATTCTAGCACGGAAATGAGCAGAAATTCTTTTTCTGTACAGTCTTTACTTTTAACTTTTATTTAAGTTCAGGAGAATTTTTATAATGTAACAGGATTGTGTTATATATATATTGCGTACCTACTACAAAATAGACTCACAAGCAACATTGTCGCATGTTTAATGTAATTAAAAAAAACCCAAGTGAAGTTCTTTGTTCTTCTCAGATCTGGTCGTTTTCGTGAATAATGTGTAACATTATTTGTAAGATACTTGTAATTGGCTATATGGTTGTAAGTGAAATAAATATCTTTGACTTTGAATTTATCTTTTCAAAGACGATATAAAATAACTCAAGTATAATCTGTATTCTAGTAACATACAAGAGGCAATCAAAGTTGCCGAATACAAAACTTTTCGCGCATGTGACTGACAAATTAAATCGCCTATTCTCTTCGCATTTGACTTCTTTTTATAAATATTCATGGCGAACTCTTCACATAGAAAAATTTGATAATATAAAAAGATCCACAACGACTATAAATAATCCACATTCGGACTTAGCGTCCATGACGTAACAATACGTACAATCATTCGTGTTCATTGGAATGAGAAAATACAACATTACCGAGCATTCAATCGAGTGGGTTCATCACCGTTGGAGGAGTTGGATGCTGTGCTGTGAGCTGTCAAAATTAAATCCTAATTTTGATAATAGATGCCGCACTGCACCACTCCTTGTCAATCGTCGTCACTCCTTGCTTTAGTTATTAGTACGTAGTGGGTCTATTATAGTGCATGAATAGGTTTTTACTGGGTCAGAACGCTCCTATTAGATCACATAATATTATTATATAACGGGTAACGAAGGCGGGTCTCCATTATGTTCATAATAAATCATCATAATCAGAGATCATCACCGCCCTAGGAATACCGGCAATACACGGCTTTTCACGGCATTTAAGCTGTTTTACTTAGTGTCTCCGGTATCCTTACACACCCAGTGAAACACAATAGTACTTTTCCACGCTGGTATTTTATAAAACGTGTGGTATTATTACAACCCGTAAATAGCTCTCCCGTGGGAGAGCCATGCTGAAGCATATGCTGACTATATGCCTATCTTAATATATATAAATCTCGTGTCACAATGTTTGTCCTCAATGGACTCTTAAACCGCTTAACAGATATCGTTCAAATTTGCACGCAATATGCACTTTGGTCCAACTTGAGAGATAGGATAGCTTAGATCTTTAATTATCGTCGC
>DWCF01007561.1:0-10503 GCA_018230265.1 Delias oraia
CTTGGTCATAGGGGGGTTATTTGCCTTAATCACCACGCTTGGCAGGCGGGTTGGTGATCGCAAAACATCTGCTGTACATCTATTAAATCTCTATTTCTTTTAATAGTCATATATAACCATTACCTCTTAACATTCCCAATATAGTCAACTGTATCATTTGAGGAGGAAATGAACCAAGTCGCGCTATGTAACTCAAGGGGTGCGTTAAGGCAGTCGTATTTTATGTACTGACGACAAAATAACGAATGGGATATTAGTTCCTGCAACATTTCTGCACTGAACTCCCGGTATTTAATTATGAAACTGAAGTCTTGGCCAGATGCTGAACGTACATCCTGAAATATAATGAATATTCCTGTACACATACAACTGTTTATTTAACTTTTATGAAAATATTTTTCTTTGTGTAACACATTTTTTTTACAGATTTTTGTCCTCTTCCCGTGGGCTCGAGTTGAAATTAGAATCAGAAGAATCTTTTGGAATTCAATATACAGGTATGATTACGTACCACCTGACTTGGTAAATTATGTTCTACTACCGTAGTGGATGAATCAGCTTCTATTTGAAACTCGCATTTCACGTGAGCTGGAGGGAATTTGCCATTACCATCTATATCTATAAGGTATACATCATTTCTCGTATAACCAAGAAGAGCCAATTCTTCGCAAGTCTTTCTAAATGTTGCAAAATGGCAGTTTTCACCAATGTAACCTAAAATTTAAGTCCTTAATTTATTAAATTAGGATGTAACGTTATTAACCGACCTTCACACTTTTTCCAATTGACCTTCAAATGACATCCACTTATTACTAAAAAGAGGCTAATTTATTAATTAAAGTAATAAAAAGTATTTTTTCTAAAAATAATATTCGTGTTAGGATATTCATTATTATCATAATGAAATTACCTTCGTGTTAATAATAACAAAATTTTAAAGAAAGAATCAAAATTGTTATAATTAAAATAATAAACGTGTCCATTTCTAAACCATAGAGAATTGTTTTAGCTGATCTGTATCAGTAATAACTTATCCCTATTTGTTAAATTATTATAATCTGTGGAAAATATCGCTACATAACACAAATCCTAAATGACATAATATTATTGCATTGACAGTTTACGTACAGTAATGTAGAAATGAATATTTGTTATTTACTTTTTAATTTCAAATACGATCTATTGATTGTGTTAGTATAAAAATTATGTATATTAATTATTACTTCGTTAGTGTTTTATCAGACTTACCAGTATTATCGCAGTTACAAATCACTCTATCTTCCCGTATAGAGCAAATTCCGCCATGCTCGCAGGTGTTTGGCCTAGTGCATGGATCTACGTATTGACAATCATCTATCGCAACTTCACCTACCACACGCTCTGTGTTTATTACAAACCTGGAGATTTCAATTATCAATAAATCGTAACAACAATAAGTAAAAATGTCGATGCAAATATCGTTTATGGTTCTTATGTAATTTTTTTATTTTGATGAGACTTGCATCCTGCATCTTTGCACCTGTAGGAGAGCCATGCTGAAGCATATGCTAAGGGCCGGCTCGTCCAAAATGATACTACGGGCACGCATGAAATGGTAGTTTTACTTGAAACAGTACTTCAACTACATCGGATATGGGAGGCTTTTAAAAAAAGCCTTTTAAGTGGCGTAAAAAGTCGGCAATACAACTAATGCTTGGACTGTGACACGGTTGTCCATGGGCGGCGGTGTTTTCTTTCCATATAGGAGACCCCACCTGCTCCATTATCCACTAAATATTAAAAAAGGAGGAACGCCTTCAATAAGTCTAGTGTCGCCAAAGAATATGTCCATTCGTCACATTAAAAAAAAAGCGTCACATCGAGGAAAAACCGCCACTTTGACTGAATCGTGGTATAAAAATGAACAAGTTGAGAAGATTCATATATCAGTCTGTAAAACTATTTTAAAAGGAAAAGCGTTTGTAAGAAAAGCACTAACGTTAGAGGTGTAGGTAAAAAGACCAATATAGAAAACAACTAAGTTTGGAAATGTTTGGTATGTGGTGAAGAATACAGCCAAACCATGTCTACGGATGTGTGTTATCAATGCACAGCATGCCTTAAATGGGCAGACGAAACATGAATCGGATGTTCTGGGTAAAAATTATTTTTTTATGTATGCAAGAATTTTGAGTCATTGATATATTTTGACATTTTGATAGCATCTGTTTTTACCCTTTTAATATAAAATGACTGGTTTTACCCATAGGTAAGGGGTGAATTCAGATCCGTCTTTAGTTATAAAAAAGATATACTTTCTATAATTAAGATTAACATTTAGTAATTTCTTACCAAACGTATACTAATTATTAAGTGATGAGGACTGTTTGAAAATATAAAATAATAACTAATTTACGGTGTGTTTTCCTAACTTTCCGCTCATATTACTATATATGTGCAAACTAGTATTTTCAATACAGCGTTTGATGATAAAACTACACAAACTAAACAATAGATAATGTAAAAGCCAAATTAAATGAGTTGAATATAAATATTTGTACATTTTATTGAATTAAACCGAGCAGATAATTTTGAAACACGCGCCTCAAATTACGATTGATATTAGTATTCCCAATAGAGGCTTAAAATTCAACGTGTTAACACAAATTTGCGTTTAAATTCATGTTGTCGAGTTCACAGGGGATACTTATTTAGGTGATAAATCAAATTTCTGTTTGATCACACAGCAATTATAGCCATATTGAATTATAATTATCTACATCAATGCCGGATTGTATCGTGAATTACGTTGCCAACATAACTTTGTTTCAAATACGAATTGTGAAAAGGCAGAATTACTATGATAATTAATCATAATGCTAAGCCGTTGTTAATACAGTTTATTTAAATTCTTTAATATATATAAATAAATATATAATATATATTGCTACATATAGTCCATGGCTTATATCATAATGATTTAAAATATTCAATTGATTAATTTTGTCAATAAAAATGTTACATTAAAATTGTTTGTTTAATATACATCTCTCGAGAAATGTATGATCCTGAAATGAAAGTATCATTCTTATTTATTTTAGGTTTTTCGAATCCAAATAAATAAATACCTTGGCTCAATGAGAAGTCCGTTTATTTTAATGTTTCTCATACATCCAATCAGTCCTAAGTTTGCTGATTTCAACCCACTGCCTATCACTACTTTATCCTGTAGATGAAAGTCTAGACCTGTCAAAATTCTAAAGAGTTATAGGTGTGAAAACCGGATATACACAAAAAGAATCATTTATCTCTTTTAATTTCATTGTAAACTATTACAGCTGTATTTGACATGTACAGCTTAATGTCAGTAAACAAAAGAAATATCACAGTAAAAGTAAAAAATCATAGATATATTTTACCTAGTGTATTTTGTAGATATTTTTAAATGTATAGTTAAAAATATTAGTATAGTGGTTTACGTTATGCAGCACTTGTGCAGGGTTCGCAGCTGGAAGGAACAATAAAAAGCAGAAATGCCCTTTATAGTATATACAAAATTACACTCGCTTTTCTATGAACTCAACGTGCTTTGTTTGATAATTTAACTTGAATTTATGTTAATAATTAGTATTTCAATTATAAAGTAGTTTTATCTTTCTTACCAAACATTTGAGCATGTTTATTGTGATGATCCACAGTGAGCTTAATTCTACCTTTTCTATAATCAAGTTCAACATTGTGCCAGTCATTGCTAACATTAAATTTAACTGATTTCAAAACAGTCACATTTTTACCTAGATCCGGAACTAATTCAAATCTTATTTCTTCTTTAACCATTCGCACCTATAAATACAGATCTGTTTAATGAATTATTCACATACATTAATTTGAAGTCTAAGAGTAGGAAAATATCCAGCAATATGATTCTAAATTAGAGAATCTATTGCCAGTGTGTGAATTGTCAAAGTTCTTACCTCAAAAGAGCCTTGTCCGTTTATTTGACTGTAAGCTAAGACTGCCATATTCTTAGTAGTTTTAAAGTCGAATATTAAATTGACACTGCTCGTCGTATTGATGGGCCACCAAATATGCGACGTTGCAAATGGATATGTTATTGGAATCACCTCAACATCCGTCTCATCAAACAAAGGATCTAACACTCCTATATAGTGCACTTTAGGATTATTCTGTTTTAATTCATAGAGTATTGATACGTCATTATAATAAACATATTTGAGGTTCCCAGCGAAGTTGTTAAATGATTTCAGCCCTTTCATTTTATACAAATCGGGACCTCCACATATGTATATCTCTGGATCGATGCAAACGAATTTCGCGTCTCCGGGGATTTCGTAAGTTGCGCTTTTATCGTCTAGATAAGCAAACACCATTTTTTCTTGCACAACAATGGTTACATTGTGCCATTGATTGTTATTAACCTTTTCTCCTAAATAGTCCTCCACCTGACCATCGCCTAAGTCGATTTGAATGGCGACTCTTTCTTCGTGTATTGATAATGCAATGTAATGGTGTTTATCATCTATTTGACCGCTTGCGTAAAACAGTGCGGAATCATCAAAACGGGTCTGAAATGTTAAAACGTTATAGACAGTAATATTGAAATTTAAAAGAGATGACATTTAAAATGTAATAAAACGAACTAATAAATCACTACTTTACGAGCCAAGTGGTATTACTAAAAACAGATTCGTGATAAAATAAAAATATACAGGGATTCCTTTTATTATAAATGTGAACTGATCTTGTAAGTTGTTGCTAAGAGATGTTGATCAAAAGACATGGAATTCCAATGAATTTTTATCAAAAGTTATCGTGCTAAAGGTTCTAAAATTTCCATTTTTTTATTATGAATGGTTTATAAAATAAAAATATAAATTTAAAAAGAAATACAGTATTTTAATATTTGTATCATTAAACTAATAACTTGAGAATAATTACTGCAAGTCACAGATCACAGGTGCGTGCCAGTGTGGTTGAAGGAGGACGCAAAGCTAATCATAATAATTACAACTTGTCAGTTGCAGTACTAAAATAGTTTGTTTACCGAGATTATGTCTAACAGTAATAGATATTTTTATTTCTATAATAATAAAATGTATTAAAAATTCACAAAACTAAAAACGTTTTAAAGGAGTAAAAAGTGAAAGTATGACGTGTCATATTTCACTGCTTACTTAGTGAATAAATTTTCCAGGGATATAATGTATATTCCAGGGATATATTTAAGGCTTTTGAAAAAAAAAAATTAACTTGAGGAATAATCTCGAAAAATATTGTTCGTGTTAGTGTTAAGTTTAATCGAAACTTTTGTTTGATTGAAATTCCAATTGAAGACAGCGCCACGTACTAACAGTTCTAGAGTCAATATCATGTTAATAAATAATTAATTTTAAATATTTTATATAAATTACCTTAAAGTGCAGACTAACTCTCGTGTTGGTGGAGTGAACGCGGTCTTTCCAATCATAAACCCGATAGGACACGTAACTGGAGCCGCGTAAAGTCAATATTGTCGCCGCTGCAATAAGTTGCGTCATTAATTAATAGAACCAGAACCTCTTGCAATGTTTTTTAATATCTGTTATTGGTAAATAATATTAATATAATTTATGCTTGTCATTCAAAAATACTTGACTATTAAGCTCTCATTGATGTGTAGCACAGATTCTTTTCAAATTATTATATAACTTAAGCACATACGGACAGGGTTGCATGAAAAGCGCATATTTATTACCTAAGCTAGTTATTTATAAGATTTTAGTTTTTTAAATGACCTTTAATCTAAATGTCAATATTTTAATTAACTATAGTGTATAATTTTTATTTACAAACTCACTTATAACTGACAAACTTAATCCATACGTAGATAAAGTATTTGGGTATTTCGATGATTTTATCCGTGGACGAGCCATGCTGACGCACTAATAGAGCCGGCTTGTTTGAAGTGATAGAGCATAGTGAATACTCAGCGTGAAACGGTATTTGCACTGTTTTTCGCAGAGTGAGCGAGGATATCGGAGGCCCTTAAAATGCCGCATAAGTAGCGTAAAAAAGCCGGCTACACAACCAATGCGCGGAGTGTGGCGTGATTGTCTCTGGATGGCAGTGTTCTCTTATCAGATAGGAGATGCACCTGCTTCGTTGTCCGCTATACTATATAAAAAAATTTATAGCATAGCCTCTAGACTGTGACACATAATATCACCACCATCTGTCCGTAAAGGAGCAGAATTTTAAATTTTCTTCTTTTAAGTTCATTATTTAAGATGAGAACATACCGCATTCTAAGAGATATTATTAAGACAGGTTTAAAAAAAATCCGCTCTTTAAATTTTTCGATTGCCTACAGACAAAAAATATATTTTGTATTCTTTTTTATTGCCATCAATTTTTAGTAGTTAAATGTAATCATAAATATTTAATGGTAAATAATCATATCTTCCTTCATTAAGCCATGTCAGAAACCCGGTAGCACATGTAACTCGATGTAATATTGTCGCTAATGCAATACTTTCGCAACCTTTATCTACCGGCTTATCGATATTTAAATATCGTTAGTTTAATTCGCAGTTATGATTCTAATATTGAGTGAAAGCGGTTTAATTTATACCGGCAATGTAAATGGTAAAGTTATCTATTAATGCATTTCTGCATCCCAAATACAACTCATAACTGCATTGATACGAGTGGATTGAAAGATATCCTAATATAATAAATGATTAGGAATTGAGTTTGTTATTTAGCTTCTCTCAGGATGATTCTTATGGGTGCTGTATTAAAATTTAAAAGAGTCCTTACTTATGGGTATGTATTTTCATAGTATATTAAAACTTACTATAAACATCACAGAGTTGTTCCTCATAGAGCGTTCCAAAGCAGTCACAGCGATAGCCGTTATACTCATTGATACATCTAGAGCCTTCAAAGCATAGATTTTCTACTGTTTTACACTTGTTAATACAGCCTTCTTTTACATTTTCATGTTTAGTAGCGATCAAAGGCACGATTGGAAGAAGATCTGACGCGGCTTTGCCAGAACTCAATACCATGTCGCTAATACAACCAACGAATGATTCTATTATATATTTAACTCCGTGGAGCTTTTCTTCGGAGCTTAGGCCTGAAAAGGGAAATTTTGTAAATTTACAAAGTGTTTTCAAGAACATTTCTTAACTATAGTCGAAAATTTATTTGTTTTAGCCCTTTCTGTCAAATATAATATGTACAAAATTTATTCCCCTATTTCTTCTTCCGTACCGACAAAATTGCACTGTTAGGTTCGATTAAAAGCAATTAAAATTATAAGAAATTATTTTATTTACTTTTATATTAAGTGGCTTAAAGTAATTACAAACTCATTTTATAGTATCTACGTACATTTGAAGTGGTGAATTTAAAAATATATGTCAATAAAACAAGAACTTGGCAAATTTATACTCAACAAAACAATAATATTGAGGATAAACATAAATTCATGACTGTATTGAGGAAAAAGTAACAATTATATCTATTTATACCTCCGATGAGTATCACTGATGTCAGATTATCTGTGATGCCATAATTGGTATCGAAACTTAAGCCCTGTAAAATATAAAATACATAATATACCTACTTACCATACTAAAAAGTCCTAACTAAACTGAGATATACTAAATTGACTTAATTTTCGCAATTATTATTTAAAGCAAGAAACTCAATTGCAAATTGAAAGTTATTCATGATATTTAAATAAAATATTACTATTTCTAAAAGCAATAACAACTATCTGTCGCATTGTAAAATCGTCTGTCTGTATGTAAGAATTATTATTAATAAAATATATTAGTTTTTTTGTAATTAGAATTGCAATAAAATTAGCAAGCAAGAGAAATATTGATATATTAATAGAAATACCAAAGGGGAAGCCTATGTCCAGACGTCTTACGTTGAAATGATGAAGAATGATGATGAGAAATGTTGTGATAATATGGTCCATAATATGGACCTTCAATAAGAATAAGAAATACACTGAGCTTGTATTTTAAATTTATAAATTTCACCTTAAGATATACTTCTTCCTTCAGCTGATCAACTTTAGCTATGAGTCTTGCTCCGTGTACGTCTATAGTGACTACCACGCTATGCCACTGGTCTCTATTCAGCGCTCTACCCACTGTTACCGATGTTAAATGCTTGCCGAAGACATGAACCACTATACAAAATAGCAATTTAATATTGTAAACCGCAATAGACTTACTGATGAATGCAAATATTCGCTGGTTTTTGAAAGAAACATATTTTAGTATTAAATTTAATTGTCAGCTCGTATGGTTGTGTCTTTAGTGTTCAATTATATCAAAGAACGGATCTGACACGAAGATGGGAACATAAAATAAAATTTCCAATGGTATTAATACTATTAACGTTGTGTTTACGTGTATATTTTGTATACCTAATTCTTTATGTTCATGAACATAATTTTCTGTAAATTTATGGTGTGTTCACGACCATATCCCGTATGTAAGGCCGTAAATATATATATATTTAGTTATTTACTCGAAAAACATATTTCAATTATATAAAGCTAAGTTTAGGGCGGACAAAAATATCCTCTCTTTATTACTTTACATAAAGTAAAACTGACGTGTTAAAACTGTCACAGGGTCATACAAATGTACCTTTGAGTTCACCTTTCTCCACGATGACGTATAAAGCGTAAGGTTGCATTTTGAAAACTGGGTTCTTGACATTATGATACACTAGGAGTCCATGAGGGAGTCTAGTGCGAAACTTGAATGATATTTCGCGGCATAACCTACAATATAATTTATTGAAAATTTAAAAGTTCTTATAATATTTGTGAGTGACATTTGTTATTTGTCTGCTAATTATAGAAAAAACAGAATTTGAAAAAAGGCTGTCTAGTTGTAATGATCTTGCATTTTTAAAATGGCAAATCATTCTACAGATCTTAAACCGCTAATTGAACAAGAATCTTCAATAGGAAATATATACATCTACTTGAAGTAAACAGTAATCTGATAGTCTTAAATATTTAATAATCTTTCTTTAAACAATTTAAAAATAGCTTCTGAATAAGTCTTACCGTAACTGAAATCTCTGTATAATATCACCATCTAGTTGTATGTAGGTATTATCCTTAGCGAACATGAAGGTCTGATGGTGGCCGGATTCGGCGAAGGTTAAAAACCGATCCCTATTACTTGGCGGTATTGGCGGTATTACCGTTGCATAAGTGGTGGAAACTGTCGTAGTTGGAATCGGTGATGTTGACGTTTGAATTTGAGTCGTTTGTGGGACTACTAAATTGAAAACAGAACATCTTAAATCATAAAACACGTTTCCATATTACAAATTTTTGCAATGTATTACAAATCATTTTAGTTGTTGGTTTGAGAACATATTCGTGAGAAAACCGGCCTCGTAGGTCCTTGGAAAGTAACGTTTCACACAAAATGGGCTAACTGGATTTAAGAGTCTCTTGATGGAGCGTTCTTGTAAGCCAACGTCAAAGGTATCGAGTTTATTCCCCGGTCCGAATAAAATTTATTACTTGTTATACATTTATATATATGTACATAATATTATATACTGTGTTTCATTGAATGAGTTAGGATGTCCATGAGCGGCGGTGATCTACCTCCAAAGTGCACCTGCTTGCTCCGTTGCCCGAAATCTCACAAGTCAGCCATAAATTATTATTTATTTAGAATGCATATGAAAGAATAAATGAAAAAGATTTTCGTTGGATATTCAATGCCGCATCTCTGCTTACCATCAAGTCGGAATTTTCTATAATACTTGACCCAATTTAATACTTAAAAAAAAAGATTTTCTAGCGACTTGTGATAGCTTAGCACTCTTAAACCTTATTCCTAAGTTCTTAAAACTAACCTAAAATTATATATTTAAACGGTTATGAGTTAAAGTCCGTGGCAATACAGATTTACTGGAAAATTAATAGTCTTTATTTTTCTTACCTTTTTCTTCAGATGCTATATCTACAGGCAAGCTAGTATTGATATCAGCTATCCCATATAACATTAACATAAGTAGGGTGGACAAACCTCGTCTGTGCCGTAAGCCCATGTTTCTTTATGTGTATCATTTATCTGTAAGTATAGGAAAATAAAAAATTATGCGTCTTTAAAAATATTCAATTGCGTACTGCTAATGTAATTTAATTGTACATTTGTAATATATATCGAAATAAGATATACAAATAGTATTTCTCGTAACTCTTATTCAACTAAGTTCTTTGTTAGTAAACTTAAGTTTTCGTACTGCATTTCTTAATTTAGAATTAAAGATGGTTTTATTGATACCAAATGTGGTTATTATAAATATTTTCTTCTACATATAGACACATATTCATAATTTAATAATATTTACACTAGTAGTCATAGAGGGGTTATAAGAAGTAGTAGGGAAGAAAGGTTCTCAAGTGGCGACCGCGCACCGGAAAACGCAGAGTGGGACGTCCCGCCACACGATGGAAAGACG
>DWCF01007562.1:0-10502 GCA_018230265.1 Delias oraia
AAAAACCGGTTAACTCTGATTATTCTGTGAGCCTTACGACGTGCCAGCCCAATCAGTGCGTCTACATATGCTTCAGCATGGCTCTCCCACGGGTGCGACAGTATTAAGACACTCGCCCGGACAATGTCAAGTTTTTCCAGACACCGAATAAATTATAAATTAAATTATAACTGTCCAGACCGAGGTTCAAACCTCTCTCACTTCATGGTAGACTTAATAAATCACTAAGCTATGAGGCTCTCTTTGCTTCTGACTCATACGACCATCCCCAAAACGTTATTCCAATAACTCTAATGATTCCCTTCTACAAAAACAGCGTAATTGCCATGTTTCATACACAACAATAATTGTATCCAACCAAGTCAAATTCGTAAGGTACGTCCATATATTGTTCATCTCACGAAATGCCCAGATCATTGCAGTGCATTCCAAATGGGTTAACTAGTACAGTCCTACCACATTTCATATTGGTGAAGCCTCGAGCCATTATGAGCTGGAACTCTAAACCTATATGCTTTGAATACCATTTTAAGTAGCTATCGAATAAATTATACCACAACACTAGACGAAGGAAGTGACAGCACCTCAGGCAACAAGGAGGCCTGCAAATGAAGTTTGCTGTTTTTCCTTTTACAGCTCAACCGCGAGCAATAAAGGGGCTTCAATCGTTTCCCCTTTTGACATTTTTCAATCGCGAATATTAAAACTTGTAGTGTGGAAATTAGACGTTCGTTTCAGTAAAAATTCATTTTTCATGTTTCATGAAATTTTTGGCATCGAATATTATGAGTGGATGAAATATAAGGCCTATAACCATACTTTTATCATTGAAGATTTTATTAGTAATATAATGAATATATTAAAATTATTATTTTTATGTTTATTGGTAGTATAAGTTTACGGCTTATTGCTACGAAAGATGAGGTTAATCGCTACAAATTAAATCGTCCACACTTGTGATAGAAATTATATTTTTCTGAAACAGTCTTTATGTAAAAAACATTTCAAATGGAAGGTACTATCGAATACACTATTATTATATAGTATGTGGTAATATTAGTATTTTCACGCATGGGAGTCATGCTGAAGCATATGCTGACGTACTAATTGGCACGTCTCGTCCGAAGTGATACCACAAGCTCACATAATACTGAATACTCAGCTTGAAACGGTTCGTGTACTATGTTTCGCAAAGTGACTGAGGATATTGCAGGCCCTTAAAAGTGCCGCTTAAGGAGCGTAAAAAAGCAGGCAACACAATTTCTCTTACCATATAGGAGACCCACCTGCTCCGTTGTCTGCCATAGAATAAATATTTCTAGGAATAAGTTGGTATAATTGCAACTTACTGGCATTTTAAACAATTTTATAAAACTGTACGGCCTTTATCTACTTAATTGCCCACTTTTTAATTTATATCGTAAACTTATCGCCGCCATAATTGAGGTTTTCTCTGAATACTTTAATAAATTATCGATAAAATTAGTTGAGAATGGATAACCGGTAAATGACGATATAAAATATCAATTTAAAAATCGATTCCACAACAACACAATCGTAAAGTTTTATGAAGCATTAAATGCAAATAGAGAGAGAATAATTATTCGAATATAATCACCTATCGTAATATATTCGTTGAGGATTCAACTTTTTATGTTTTCGTTCAATTTAATGGTTCCTTGTCACGTAAGCTGGATGGTGACGTCATAAAGGTCAACTCGCTCCTGGATTCTGTTTGATGTGTCATTACTTTGTATACTGAATCGTCTGTAGCCGTCAGAAACCTGCTGTTAAATGAATTAAAATCTGCAAATACATATTAAGTGCGTTTTTTGTTAACACAGACGACATCTATTATACATACACTCACATACGCACAAACAGCATTCTTTAGTTACATCACTTTTATTTTACCATACGTATATTTTTTAAATTGATTTGATTTAAATTCATTTAAAAGAAAGGATCATATGTTTCATATGCAGAATAATTCATTAATTTAGTTGAATATATATATTTTATTCAATTATTTTTGTATAATTTTGATGTTAAAATGTCTTTATACACAAATTGTAACAGTGAAACTAGATACAGTGTAATTTATATCGAAAGAGCGGCGGAGGATCCGAGTCTTCATAAAATTTAAAACAAGTCATCAACAATAGTTATATTATGTACAAATTTGACTGAATAAAATGATTTTGATTTGGTTTGTGTTCTTATCTTTATGAGAACGGAGCAGGTGGGTCACTTATATCGGCTTTTTAATCGCTTAAGCGATAGTAAGTAAGTATAGATAGTAGATAAATAGATAGTAATTACCGCATCCGCGACTCTGCAAGGGCTACGGGTGCCCATGGGCAGTAGAGCGTTTACTCTAGATGAGCCTCCTGATCGTTTGCCACCATTTTCATAAAAAAAACGGCTAGCTAAATTTATCCGGTACCACTCATTTAGTGAAACTCTTTCGCATTGATATTTTGTGAATTTAAATTTTAATTAAAATGTAAATTAAATTATAATTAATTTTAAGATTATTTAAATAACGTTTTAGATTCAAAAATATATTGTATAATAATATTATTACATTGCATAATATATTTAAACATATCTAAAGCATTTCTCTTGACTTTGCCTCAATTTAATTACCATTATACAAATCAATTTTTAAATAAATGTTACAAAAAAGGCGTATTTGTGTTAGTAAATCATAAAATTAACATAGATTAATAAAATCAATGTCATATTAATTCAAAATAGCCTGAGGTATTTATTATACAAGTCCTAACACATAATATAATGGGTTTTATTCGGCAATAAATGTTGTGATTTATTTTGTACTCTTTTATTTTACACATAGATATAACAATATAATTAACGGGACAGTAAGATTTTAACATTATATATTATAATAATAGTTTTCTATGTAATTTGTTTATTTAAATATAAAAAAATATATAATTATGTGCTTAAAATATACTTTTATAGACAAAAGATATAGTAGGCTTCACAATTCCTCATAAAGAACAGACTGAAATGGTTACGAATCGCTGAATTAGATGAAGAATGTAACAAATCACATTGAAGATTGGAAGGTTTTCATGGATTAAAAATGATTATT
Source organism: Delias oraia (assembly GCA_018230265.1). Taxonomy (NCBI): domain Eukaryota; kingdom Metazoa; phylum Arthropoda; class Insecta; order Lepidoptera; family Pieridae; genus Delias; species Delias oraia. Next base: position 3,122 of record DWCF01007562.1, read on the forward strand.
AAATTTAGTGACTGAATTTGCAAGAGCAAGATATACAATTTGAGGTCGCCCACTGGTCGAACGTCGGGGGTAATCAAGTTAAATTTATATTTTTATTTTTATTCAGTTTAAGATTATTTTAAGTTAAAGTTTAAGTTAATTAAATTAATTTTAAGTTCATTTAATTGTACTTTAAATTTGTAGTTACATATGTATACAATTCTAATTAATTTTGTAAACAAAGATTAAAACTTCTCTATTTACATTTTAACTGTACATACTGTGTTCTCTCACGTATTAATGATGACATTCAATAGACTCTATTTCATTCTTCCGACGTCCTTGACAAGTCAATCATCAGACACGCATTCGTGTACAATTTTATAAATTTAATGTCGGCCATTAATCATAAATATAATAACTACATCCAGCCCGTTTGTCTGCTCAAACACCTTCGGGCGACAGGCGGAATATTAATTTGCTCACAGACCCACCGACGCACAGAGATCGCTGGCTGTCATTTAAATATCTGAGTAATACGCAGTGGGTATTAATATGTAATGAAATTGTTCCTTTTTCATTTTAACTTAGCCGCCCTTAGGGCTGTTACAGTCTATGAACGAAATGTCATGTTGTTTTGAATACTTAGTGACTTTAGAACGTGATGGCGATGAAGTGTGATAAAAAAAATTAAATGACTAAATCTGATCAGTATTCCCGCAAGTATGGGAGAGCCATGCTGAAGCATATGATGACGCGATAGTTGGCCGGCTCGTTTGAAGTGATACCTCAAACCATGGGCTCACAGAATACTCAGAGTGAAAGGGTACTTGTACTGTGTTTAACAGAGTGAGTTAAGATATCGGAGGCACTTAAAAATACCGCTTAAGGGGCGTATAAAGCCGGCAACACAACCAAAGCGTGGACTGTAGCGCAGTTGGTGATTGGTGAGAGACCCAGCTCCTATGTTGTCTGCTATACCATAATATATTTATAATTTGTGTGCATGGAAGGGTATTAATAATAATATGGATATACTTTAATTTTTGTTTTGTGATCTTCAAGTAAGATTGTTTATTAGCTTAACTTAAGTGGAACCTCCACTAATAAAAATAAAATTAAATATAATAAAGTAAATTGTAGTTACTCAATAAGTATAATTTACTTTGTTAATGCTTTTCAGAGAAACAATTTTAAGTTTATTTTAACATCCTGAACTTAGTTTTAAATATGTGTTTTACATGTATACAATTATTGTTACTTTACTTTAATATATACTTTTGGTGTCATCATTTTATTTAAGCCGTAGAACCTCAACTGCTGGACATAGGCCTCTCCTTCTTACCTCCATGGGAGAATTTGCCATAATCGCCACGCTTGGCAGGTGAGTTGGCGATCGCAGGAAGGTTTTCTAGTACGTTTTTGCTTTTGGTATGCTAGCTGCTAATGTCAAGTTTGCATCTTCATCAAATCAATTTCATAAATTTATTTTCGTTTCCCCAAATTTAAGCTACAACTTCTATTCATAATTTAGGCTAGAAATATTTCTGGTTAACAAATTACTATCAAATACGACGACAATAATATTCAAAATCATTTTGAGAAAAAAAACTACTTCATAGCTGATTAGTTCATCGGTTCTCACAACAGACAGGTTAGTTAAACAATAACATTCCGTTTTTGCTTCGGAGGTTAACAATCTATTGCACAACTGATGGTAAGTCAATTAAATAGACCAAACATTTTATAGTCACACATAAATCAACAAATTAAAACAGTGTTTCTTATGTCCACGCTTGTCCAAGACAATAATTGTTTACTTTGTAGACAGTTTACCAATACTGAATTGACTTCTGATAAATAATTGCTTTTTAAAATTACTCCTGACATACTCACGTATCAACACTTGACAGTTGTGTCAGTCTCTCCATAACAATTACTCTGTACTTTCAATATTTAATCGCATAACCGGCTGACCCATTAAAAGTCTATTAAGGCATTTGCATATTTGATACACAATCTATAAACGTCGGCCGGCCCACGGCTATATTAATTATTATTATTACGGATGTGACATTCACAGTATTAACATTAGTTTAACAATTATATAATTATCAATATTTTTTATTCTATAGCGGACAATTGAGCAGGTGGATCTCCTAAATGGTAAGAGAACACCGCCGCCCATGAACAACCGCACCATAGTCCGCGAATTGGTTGTGTTGCGGGCTTTTTACGCCACTTAAGCGGCATTTGTAAAGGCCTGCGATATCCTCACTTACTCTGCTTCGCAGAGTAAAAGTACCGATTCACGCTGTGTATTCTGTGTATACAATACATATAAATAGCTGCAAAATTACTGTCAGCTTGTAACTGTACAGCTTTTAATTACCGTCGCTTAAGGTTCGCTCGTTATTAGATCTTTCTTAATGTTAATGTATACATATAGCATTAAAAAACAAATGAAATACGACTGAGTTTTTTTACTGTTAACATATTTGAGAGTGTTCGGAAAATGGCTGTAATTTTCGTTAAGATGTCGCGGTTGTCCATGGGCGGCAATGACCTCTTATGTCTTAATAGATGAGACCCACCTGCTCCGTTACTCGCTACGGCTTTTAGTTTTGAAATGTATGCTTAGGTAGCAGCAGAATCATATAATTATGTATATGTATCTAAAATTATGATTTACGCTAATGCCCATCTCAGGGATATTACAATTTTATGTTATTTTAAATGTCACTAGAACCAATGAAGTAATTTATATATTCATAGTAATTCTATAAAACAATTAAATTGGCAACCCTATTAAGTTGTCACAGAGAACCAATTCAATGAGTGTAATTAAACGAACAGGAATATTATTTCTGTGATTATATGATAAGCCCGTCATGTCAATACGCTACGTAGTTTGACAAGTTTACTATTTCATGTACCATTATTCAAGAATTAAAGAAAAGGTATGTTAATACAAAGTGTAAATACCACCTGATACTAAATCCTAAACATCTAACCTGGCTATTCTTGCCTGTTATTCACGGATTTGGGAGTTTAACTGTCTGAAACTTTAAGGTATTCATAAATGGCTATTTGGTTAAAAAAATTTACAACTTTCACAAAATACCAGCGTGAAAATTATTTCATTATTATTACATACATAATGCGAATTTGCATTATAATCTGCATAGACAATTGGTAAACCAATCGGTATTTATAAACATTTATTTACAAGGTAAGGTTAGATTCACAGGAAGTAAGATTTTAAAATGACTGTCATTGAAATATTATATTCTAATAGAAACATAGACATGTTCAAATAATTTATTTCCTCTCACAAAGGTAGAATTTATTCTTAAAACATCCAAAAAACAAACTTTCAGAGGCATGACTCAACTTTCGCCTACTAGATTAGAAACCTGTATGACAAAATCTCCAGACTTCAAAAGTTGGGAGGATCCAACTGTGGAATTTTGAGGTTAACAAAAAACAAAAAAAAATTTAATGCTATTTATAAACTTCTTTCTAATTGCATACATGCTTATACTTTTATGGTAAAATTAACACGTCTAACCAATAAGATATATCGATATTATAAGAAAATAAAACATTTATCACAATCATAATCATTAACGATTTGGTACCACAGAGCCAAAGGTATTGCCTATAAACATAAAACGGTTATGAAAAGCATTATACGAATGATTATTTACGACGCCAATACTCATCGAAAAATCGAAATGACAATAAAATGTACGATATTAACTCGAATAATCCTGCGAATCGAATAATCGTAAATTATCGATTTATTAGCGACGTAATCTTTATGAAAACGGCATCTAGTTGGCGATTGTTCACAGATGTGAATATCGTTGTATTAAGTACTTCGTCGCCATTTTCTTTTCTTAATACAATATTTAAGCCGACGCGGTAAAATTCAAACGGAAAAGGTAATATAAGATATTGGTAATTTTTTTATATATTTTTTGCTTTAAATAATACTATTTTGTATTAAAAAACAACTACAATTTTTTCAACGTATTGCTATTTTTACCTTCAATTTATTATTAGCTACAATTTCATGAAATTACAAATTATTAGATTTGGTAATAATAATACAAAATGATAATTTACAATATAATTTGGGTATAAAAATACAAAAGAATGATAACATAAAAATATATCTGATAGCACAAATAATAGCACAGATAGATAGCAAAAAATCGCGGATCCCGGTTTCCCATGGAGATTTATCTCTTACCGTCTTTTACCTGCCCCAATTGTCTACTATTTCGAGTAAATAATTTTAAAAAGCGAACAGTCTCAGATGCTATTGGTATCTATCAGGTTCGATTCACGAACTAAATGGTTCGATTAATTGTATTCGGTCTTTGAAAGGGCTCATCACTGCCTTCTCAGTGGGACAGTCATGCTGAAGCATATGTTATATATGCACTGATATACCAAGTGGGCCAACTCATCCGGAGTAATAACACGGGCTCACCGAATACGTGCATGTAAACATATTTATACGATATTTAGATGAGTGAGTGAGGACATAGGACGTCCAAAAAGGAAAACCGCTTAAGCGACGATAAAAGCCAGCAACACAACATGGCAGTGTCACAATCAAGGGACCAGCATTGTCCGTTATATAATAAACTTAGGAACATAAGTGATTATTAAAGCATAACGAATTAAATTGACAAGGAGTTAATGCAAACTACAATATTATTCGTTTTCTGTCCGCATAAGTAATACATTCTAAATAATGTAACGGTATATTATTCCGGTCGTATAATGGATACGGTAAGGTGAACTGATCCGTATTAGTCCTTATAGGTTTTATTGTTTGAGTATAATTACTATTGGATATTGATGCCAAGCAAACATTGTAGTGCGTACTAAAAGAAAATTCAAAAATTATACAACTAAAATACCTACTACAATTTTTGTAGTTCACCGAATCACATAAGCTTATTTTAAAATCAAAATAGTTGAAAAATTATAAAAATTATTAGAGTTGTAATAAAAAAATCTAGTATTTTCTTTTTGGTGTGGTTATTTTCTGTCGGCGATACGACTTTTACAGATTAACGCGGTCTTTTGTGGCGTGAATTTGATTTTTAGCCGCGACTAACGAAAGGGCGTCTTCTGCAATCATGTCTCACATGATGACGTCATGGCCCGTCTGAGCGGCTCACCAGAGTAAGTCTGGCGAGAAAGTTAGGTCCTCGCCTCCGTTGCCGGCGGTTGTTAGCGCCATGAATAAAACAAATTAATTTCAAAAATATTTTAACAATTTCCTTTTTATAACAAACTATTGATATATTTTGTGTTATTGTTTAGCCGGGAACACATATAAGAACGCTTTGATCGCGTTGCCGGCTTTTTTTAAGCCTCCGATATCCTTAGCTGGCATTCCTTGATAGGATACCAGTTTGAAGAGAGTATTTCTGTATTGGGTTTCATAAACCAGGTTATAATAAGACACAGTAATTGTTACATAGATATAACGTTTTTAATTTCATACAGATTAATTCATATCAGAAATTGTATTATATTTTTTAACAAAACACAAATATACTTAAATATAAACATATATAAAATACATGAAAATAACTTATACATCACCAAGCAATTTGAATGTCTGAACGACATGAAACATTGATTGTCGGAGCTGACAGATGATCCAGACTTGCACTACTTACTGTCAGGTTACGGCATAATATCCTCAGCTGGAATAGTTTTTAATAAATTTTACTTTTAACAAAATAAGGTTGCACTATTTTATGAAGGTATTTAAATCCTTTGGACCTACACAAATGAAAATAGTAGAACAATCTTATTACTTGATAAATTAATTCAATTATAAAATATCTCTTAAATTTCATCCGTGTTTAAATAGTGAGATAGAGATCTGTGCGATGCTATAATTTAGTGCTTTTTACTATCATTATTACATTATATTTCACACATTTTTATTCTTAAATAGTACAAATTTATGTGCAGTTATAATTCAGACAATGTTTAAGATGAAATAAACATCAGTTCTTGGTGGCATGAAGTGTTTCATAAGCAATGATTGTACAATATGTGTTAATTTTATTTTAAAAAAACCCGAAAAGATTGAATTGCTTACAATTTATGCGACGAACGAAATATTTATGAGTTGCATTGTCGGTGACGCCTTCACACTTTTTATATTATATTACGTTCGATAGCTTTAATAATTGATAAATATTATATTATATATCTTGAGTGGCAATTTAGTGTTTAATTAGGATTACATATTGCCTGATTTTACATATTAGATATTATTTCATAGACTGTATTTTATTATGCTATCGCGGACAACGGAGCAGGTGGGTCTGCTACATGGTAAGAAAACAACGCCGGTTATGGACAACCGCGTCACAATCCGCGCGTTGTTTGTGCTGTCAGCTTTTTACGACACTTAAGAGGCATTTTTAAAGCCCTTCCATATCCTCATACACTCAGCGAAACACAGTAGAAGCACCGGTTTAAGTACAACTACCTTAGCACTGTGAGTATTCCGTGAGCCCGTGGTATCATTCCGGACGAGCCGGTCCAATTATTGCTTCAGCATGGCTGTTCCACAGGTGGTGTAATTTTCGTTTTTTAAAAAATAGTCAAAACATTGTTAGTTGTCTCTCAATTAATTTATTTAAAATACCTTTAAATTTCATTTTATCTTTATAATATGTGATATAAAAACTTTAGATACAATTTTGTTTAACTTTATAGAAATGGCATAACTTTCAGAGACATTTAATCAAAGTAATTAAACTTTTTATATAAAATACATTATTAATTTTATACGGCATAAATCTGTCTTCAATATACGGTTGTAATCAGTAATCACTTCCTGGTATTTACAAGTGCGTACAATTCCTTATTGTGTTAGTGTATCGATAAATCTCTGTTACAAAACATCACTAGTGTCAAACATTATAAATGGATTCATTTTACCGCGAGCTGATGTAAGATTCATGAGCTCACAGTGAAGGCAGTTGATGTATGACGGATATTATATGCAGTTGTTTGCAGTTGTTCGCGTATAATCTGGACATTTGGCTGTCCGGGTCGTTTCTGAATTATTTACTGGCGTACTTGTGTTTTTCCTCTTCGCCTGCATGCGGTTGCTATGCCAATGGTCGAGAAATAACGAAATTATTTTATATTGAGTAGGTATTCGTAGTTCATTTCAAACCCTAATCTTGATAGCTTGAGCTGTAAATGCTTCTAGAGGTATATATATAGGTATTCACCCGTGGTAGAGCCATGCTGAGCCATGTGCTGACGCACTAATTGGGTCGGCTCGTCCGAAGTGATACCACGGGCTCACAGAATACTCAGCGTGAAACGGTACTTGTACTGTGTT
>DWCF01007563.1:0-10501 GCA_018230265.1 Delias oraia
CATTAGACCCATCGTAAGCGACCACGTTTCAGATCCATATGTCAACACTGGCAACACGCACTGGTTGAAGACTTTCGCCTTCAGGCACTGAGGTATTTTAGATGAGAAGATGTACTTGAGTTTTCCGAATGCTGCCCAACCAATAGTTTATTTTTATTTAATTTTTAGCAAACGAGCAGGAGGCTCACCAAAGATTTCTCGCTCATGACAATCTAGCCCTTAAAGGTGCGGTGTCAGCCTTTAAAGGATCGGCACGCTCTTTTTTAAGCTCTCCAAATCGTAGTGGTTTGGAAATATTTCTGCAGGAAGCTGATAATATACTTAACCCCTTAACACTTTGTAAGAAACACTATACCTATTATAACAAGACAAGGATTAGACGATCAATAAATACTATTACTACAGTATAAGATATAGAAGTATCCATATAAAAGTTAACGAACCGTTACACGTTGTCTGAGAGGTAAGTGCGAATAGTCGTTAATTTTAAAACAGAGGCAATTGCTCAATAAATCTCCGTCGACTTAACGTCAGCAATGAAATATTAACCGCACGCCGCTTTTGACGGCCACCGAATAAATAATACAACGCCTAGAAGAACACCAACCAATTTGTTAATAATTTACATTATTAATTTCAAATGGAATAAGGTAACATATATATTAAAAGCCATATAGCTATGGTGGAAGCATTAAGAAAGAAGTGGAATTAAATAGCAATGGATAAAAAAAAACTCAAAAAAGATCACCTTGTTTTTGATCACTTTGTTTGTGTTGCAGGGTTTTAGTATAAGCGGAATAGCTTAAAGTGCCTCCGGTGTCCTCACTCGGTTAGCAAAACACAGAACAAGTACTATTTCATTCTGGTTCCGTGAGCCTGATATCACAAGCCGGCGCAATTAGTGCGTTAGTATATACTTCAGCATGGCTCTCTCAATGAGTAGATCTGCATGTTTATAAATCAATTTATAGATTTTAATGAGGTAAAGGAAATAAATAAAATATTTATTTTAAAAACGGGTTAACATATGTGATTGATATTTGAATAAATGCTATGTCAACTAAAAAAAATATAAGTAGATATTTGTTTGTAATAAACTTTTTTATATGTTTTAAAGATTTATTAAATTGAGGAACAATTAATAGCGGCTCATGCGAAAATGTTCTCGTGTGAATTTCTCTCTACCGTTATAAGGAAATTAAATTTGCTCTATGGTCTATATTTTAGAATAACAAATTGTTTTCCATGTAACCTTTATTGGATGAATTCCTAACCCAGCCACCTCGAAAGATTAATATACTCCAGGGTGTGTGGAGTTGTTTAAGAAAAGCTAAGAAGTTATAATATAAGTACTGTCTTTATAATTGTAGGTGTACAAGTACATAGCTGTATAAAGTGGAACATGTTAAAAAAACTCTTAGACAAATCATATGAAATAAAGAAATATTTTTAAATTTTACTTAAGTTTTAGTCGCATTTATATTAACTAACACAAAATGTTTGATGATTTTCATATCTAGTAATGTGAACTCTGTGATGCCAAATAGTGATGATTATGCATACGTCAGCGGAGGGGTGTCTGAACATCCATCAAGGAATTAGTGTCCTAATCTCATCCATACCGAGTACACTCCTTGATTGTAAGTAAAACCGGTTACTTACAGTTATATCTTTGAAAATAACATATATTAAAAGAAAAATATTGTTACCAAAAAGATCACAATACATTTCTAAAATTACTTCAATTCAAATTATAAAATTGTTAATTTTTAAATCATATATTAATTATTATATCTGTAAATATGTGTAGATTAAAATTTAAAATAATGATAGATACCTATTACTAGTAGAACTGTTACTACATCTATTGATAACGCATAAATTAATTGTATTAAATCCATACAGAATATTAATATGATATATTTACCATAGCCGATACCATAGCCATAGGGAGAGCCATGCTGAAGCATATGCCGACGCACTAGTTTGTCAATGGGTGGCGATGTTCTATTACCATATTGAAGATCCACCTGCTCCGTTGTCCTCTGTATTTAAAAAAAATGTTTAAAATAACTATTAAAAAAAAAACAAGATGTGTAAAGTCTCATATTACAGTCGTTTACAGCGTTATAAATTGTAAAATTCATTGCCGCTTGAGCTTGAAATAATAGCTTCAATCACCTCATAAATATCACATTACTGAAACAGCTAGTAAAGCTATAGTGGTATAATGGAAGTATATAATTGTTTAAGATTTTATTATGTTATGAATATAAACCGCTGAAATTTTTTTATATTTTTCATGGTATAGTGGATAACGGAGCAGGTGGTTCTCCTATATGGTAACAGAACACCGCCGCCCATAACCGCGCCGCACCTTTCTAAGTATATCTACTATAATTTCCAGCTGAATATTCTATGAGCCCGTGGTATAGCTTCCGACGAGATGGCACGATTAGTGTGTCCGCATGGCTCTCCCACGGTAAAATTTACCTTGACCGTATATGATACATCGCTGGCACCAAAATTAGCATGATTGGGAATATAGTGTTAATAAGGTAACATACAGTTTATCCTGGATTAAATAATTTAGTTTGCGTAGTGTTTGAAGGAACTACTTCAATAAGGAGCTTGAACGTGCTTAAAGTTAGACCGATATGAGGAAACCCTGGCATCTTAGTAAAGTTGTTAGAAACCCTCAAAGCATCCTAGAACTTAGTTCTTGGTAATAAGTTTTGATTTCCTTCGTTGAAGTTTGAGTGGCTTCGAGTTCTGTGGTCAGCGGTGTACCTGTGCTGAAATTACTATAGGCTTGCATAAATGAAGAGATTTGAATACAAGAAATATCTCCGCTAGGCACGCTAAGTCTATACTAATATTTTATCTTTATTTCGTATTGAAAATTGAAAAAGAATAAGCATGGCTATTACAATGTGATATATGAAATATTAGATAAAATAAATTTATTTTTAAATTATTTATAATTCTTTATGAATAACGCGAGGAGATATTATGTATAATTGTTGAGAGTTAAATACTTAAACATAATGGAATTAAAATTGTAATGATAATCTCTTTATAAGCAGATAAGCGTCGGCCATTAGCTAGTTTTTAATAAAAGCATTTCTTCCTTCAAATGAACGCAGAATTCTTTTCGCATAGTTCTAATGAAGAGGCGTCGAAACTTCAAATTAAGATTCCTCGAGTTCCTCACGGAATAAGATTAATGAAGGGCGGCACCTGGGGTCGTCCCTAACGATGGGGCATGGGGTTACTAACTGGAAAAATAATATCGTAAGTCTTTTATAATTTGGGATAAATGGAAGGGAAGTTTTTGTATACGGGAAGTTATGAACAAATAGGACTTTTTAATGTAAATTTTTAAATGTCTCATTTATTTTATAGTTGGTGATTTCCATGATCAGGCATAAACCATCTCGGGTCTTATGAAACAAAAAATTATGTTAGTCTTGGGTATTATAGATAACAGAAACCGGGCAATAGATCTGATTAAATTCTATATGTCCGATTGGCGTGCCTATAAAGAAAATTACTATTCTCACAGACAAAGAATTCCATTTGCTTTAAAAAAGGAGTTATGGAATTCGAGTATAGCGAATATCGAATGAACCTATCCTAATTCCACGCAAAAGCAAGTGCTGGCAGAAGCACACAATTTATCATAAATCTTCGTTGAAATCGCGGCTCGTGGCACCAATGCCTATTCAAAAGTCCTTTACTGACGCATTAGCGTTAATAAGACAATATGTAAGTGTTTGAATGAGGATAAAAGAGTTGAATGAAAATAGCTCGGCAACAATGGATGGACAACAATGAACCTACATTTGCCTTGGTTAAATGAAACAAAATCTGAATAAAAAGTTCACTCGCTAGTTTCATGACAATTTTAAAGGTTTCCCTAATTTTTGTTATAGTAGGTATAGTGGACAACGAAGCAGGTGGGTCTCCTATATGATAAGAAAATACGGACGCTCGTGGACAACCGCGCCACAATCCACTCATTAGTTATGTTGTCGGCTTTTTACGCCACTTAAGCTCCGTTTTCCGATATCCTCACTGACTTAGTGAAACACAGTAGAAGCACCGTTTCAAGTACAGCTACCATTTCACGCTGAGTATTCTGTTTGCCCATGGTATCACTTCAGACGAGCCGACCCAATAAGTGCTTCCGCATATGTTTCAGCATGTTGGCTCTGCCACGGGTGAAACTACAATATTAACTTTTTAATTACTTTAGGAGCTGTACTTATACAGTTTATTACCTACATAAAAATTCAGACTCCAATATCTATAAATCCTTTTAAATATAGAAGCCAGATAGTTATAGTTTTAGTAAATCCTGTAACTATTTAACAATATAATTGACTTTATTAGCTTCGCACTGCTTACAATAATTTTCACATTTAATACTAGATAAAGTTACAAATCTTGTTAATAAACTTTGTGATAAAGTTAAGTTCTTAATGTAATGTTTGTGTTGTTTAGTTATTAAACGTGTACCATAAAGCTTGACACATGTTGACTATAAATTGACAAACAGAGATCGAACTGGTTTCGATTTTAGATGACATATGTGGATTGATAACTCTATTGGTACAGAGAATAACACATGCATAAGATATTGCATAAGATAGCCATTGAATATTCAATCAACACAATAATTATCTTATATTTTATGAACATTCAGAAGAATAGTAATAATTGTACATTCTTTCGTGATTGGGTAACTAATTATAGGTACGTCATTAGGAATATAAGCCATATGAAGTCATGAAAGCATGCTAGTACTGCGATAAAGTTACAAATTTTACAGTTTGGTGAATGTTCAACTATGCGCGTTTATTACTTTTTGCTTGTCAAAGTGAACTTTATAGCTACTATTATTGCTGAAACGGTATGAAATTTATGGCAACACCAGAGGCAATACAGTGTCCATAGATTATAGACGAGATAAAATATAAAGTAGCGTGATACATAGCCTTTATGGCAACACAGGTTATATTACATGCAAATTAATAGAAAAACCTATTAAGATATCTGCGGAGATAAGTTGATCGTAAAAGTTTACTTGCACGAGTGCAGACCGTGAGCGTTTACCATTTACTATTCGTTATTGGGCCGGCTTGTCCGAAGTGATACACGAGCTCACAGAATACTCAGTGTGAAATGGTAGTTGTACTCGAAACGGTACTTCTGCTGTATTTCGTTGAGTGAGTGAGGATATCGAAGGCTCTTAAAAATGCCGCTTAAGTGACGTAATAAGCGGGCAACACAACCAATGCGCTGACTGTGGCGCGGTTGTCCATAGGCGGCGGTATTATCTTACCACATAGGAGACCTCGCGGCTCCGTTTTCCGCTATAGAATCTTAAAAGTTTTAAAAAAGTTCTTTACGTTAATAATAAAATACTTATCTGTTGATAATGACTTTTATGATAAATATCCAAATTATTAAATCAAAAATAAATAATTTTGATATGAATTAAAAATAAAATATGTTTCTTTATTTATTTTCTTATTTCTCGATTTTTAATTTCATGATAATTTATTTAATAGTGACTAAAATTACTATATGCATTCCAATCCACTGCTAGTAATGGAATACTGTGGATACAGTAGCTTCTAAACATGTTCGAAGACGTAAGTAACACTTGGAACTTTGTACATCTCATTTCGCAACGAAACAAGACAATGCTTTTAAGCGATTCCTCTAATGCAGGGGTTCTAACACTTATAGTACTTTCGACAACTTAAGAAAATTTGAATAATGCATGCGAAGTGGGGGCATTTTATTATTTTGTAACATTTGGTTTTTTTTATAGTATAGCGGAAAACGGAGCAGATGGGTCTCCTATTGGTGAGAGAACACCGCCGTCCATGTATAACTGCACCACAGTCCACGCATTGGTTGTGTTGCCGGCTTTTTTGGCCACTTAAGCGGCATTTTTAAGGGCCTGCGATGTCCTCACTCACTCTGCGAAACACAGTATAAGTACCGTTTCACGCTGAGTATTCTTTGAGCCCGCGGTATCACTTCGGACGAGCCGGTCCAATTAATTCCTTCGGATATCTTTTAGCAGGGCTCTCCCACAAGTATTGTATTTAAAATATTAGTATTGAGGTGATAACTTCCGTAATTATAAAATTACAAGTTACATGTGTATGTGACGTAAGCAAGAACAATTAATTTAATTCGTTATTTCTTGATTTTGATTAATGTTTTATAAACTTTGTCCATTAATAGTTTTCTGTACTGAAAACTAATTACAACATTTGTGTGAAAAACGAGTGGGTGTTTTAGTGAAATTGTCGATTGAAACTAAATGATGTTTCTTAAGTAAATTTGCATATTTATCGAACACATGTTGATTTATTTAATACTTCATGAATTATATAGCGTCGTGACTCTTTGTAATTGGTTTCCCAATCGAATTATTCGTTTTGCTTGTATTATATGGAGTTTTAATAATTGATTCGAGCTAGACATCAATAAGTAACTGCAGGCTATATTTTAAAATGTTTAATGCAGTCGTGGTTCGTAAAGTTATAGTAAAGAAGAACCGTGAAGCCTGGAATAGGTAGGATAAAAGACAAATTTTTAAATATACATGAATTGTAAATTTACTACGGCGAATTTTTTTATGGTATCGTGGATAAGGGAGCAGGTGGTTCTCCTATATGGTAAAAGAACTCCGCCGCCCATGAACAATCGCGCCACAGTTCACGCTACTGTGGCGTGGATCCGATTTTCACGCGACTGAAGCGGCTTTTTAAGGGTTTGCAATATCGTAACTCATTCAGCGAAACACAGTAGAAGCACCGTTTCACGCTGAGTATTCTATGAGGCCGTGGTATCACTTCGGACGAACTGGCCCATTGAATGCGTCAGCATATGCTTAAGCATATATCCAATATCCAAATATACTAATGTAGCATGTCGGCTGATACATTTTACGTCTATCAAATTAGTGTTCCTATTAGCTTGTTTAATACTGACTAAATCCATAACTATTTTATCAGTATTACAGCGATAAAGGTTTATCATAAAGTGCGGTGTACTTCATTGCTTTCATTTCATATTCTTTGAAAGGTTTATATGTAATATGTATGTACTATCTAATCGCAGTACGAATGAAAAGTAAATAAAAAGGTTTATCCTGATTTCTTTTACTATATCAAAACGGTGATTGTAATTTAAGTTTGTTTTGTTTTCATTGCAACTCCATTATTTTATTTGTTATCGGGTTTACGCGTCTCGCAATTAGTGTAAATAAAATTAAGTTTGGTTGTAAATTGTGTTATATATTCTATTCATCAATTAAATTTTAAAATACATGTATACTTATAATATTATAGCGAAGTCATAATTAGTACCTTATTATTTGAAAATCCTTGCGAACTGTTGAATTTTTTTTGTGGTACAGCTGACAATGGAACAGGTTGGTCTCCGCACCACAGTCCGCGCTTTGGTTGTGTTGCCGGCTTTTAAGGGCCTCCGATATCTTCACTCACTCAGCGAAACAGTACAAGTACCGTTTCAAATTGAGTATTCTGTAAACATGTGTTATCACTTCAGACGAGCCAGCCCAAATTGTACATCTGTATATGCTTCAGATGACCTGGCTAATGTCAAGCTCTTCCAGAAACCGAATGAATTAAAAAATAAATTTGCCGGACCGGGTTGCGAACTCTATACATCTCGCTTCGTTGTAGACGTATAAAACCATTTAGCAACAAGACTTTTAAAAATTAATCAAACTCAATGTTAAATAAATTTATTTCGTATAGGATTCACTTCTGAACGTTTTAATAACTAAAGTTATATGACTGTTCCTGATTAGGTATCTAAGAACTCAACCGATTTTTTTTTATAAAATTACTAATAACTAGTGCAACAGTACAGTGTTAGAAGAAGGTTTTGTTAAATTAAGTCACTTAAATTACATAAAACATCTGTATCGAATTAAAAATATCTCCACATTCAAATAGTCAATACATAGTAGCCTAATACTAGATATAAAAGTAAACAATTCCTTTGAGACGAACAATAGTTTTACAAGTAATAAAAATCTTCATTAAACATGGACCTTGGTTTCTTGGCATTAAGTGACCATGTTTTAGGGCTCATTCGCGGATAGCGTAATCCCAACAAAATTACTTTCCCTCAGAGGAGCTAAACAATAGCGATTTCGGACCACCCTCATTACATTTTATTACTATAAAGCTACACGGTTTCGCTTTTTTCACATATAAATATAAATGAAGCTATACAGGTCGGGAGAAAACGTTAAAGGAAAATGTTTTTTATTATTCCTTGCGGCTTCAAATTAAAATATAAGACTGAATTGGGCTTGTTTTAATCATAATTAAGAAGGTCTATAATATAGAAAGGCTTTATTAAAGTTATCAAATGCCAAAAATTATTTCTTCATAAAAACGAAGAAAACATTGTCTAGACTCTAGCTTATATTTTTCAATTGATTTAAGTTAAAAAATAAATTAGATATTTTTAAGAAATTAAAATTTTCTATGATGTTGTCGCTATGACTTATTATATAATTAATAACTTTTTAGTGATCGCATGAATATCTTAGTTTAAAGTATTTAAAGAAAATCAAACATAGACATAGAAGTTTAAGGAACTATAAAATAATTTTCATCATTTCAGCCATAGGACGTTCACTCCCCTTCGGACCTACATGCATACCTGTCGGAGGGGAACTGCATCCAGTGTCTTCCCGCGACCTTTATACCTTTCAAAATAGTTTTATCTATGGATAATTCATTATCTGAAACTTTGACATGGCCAGTTGACAATTTAGAAATATGGTGAAAGTATAATTCAACAAATTTATTTTTTACAACTTTTTTTTTACAAAATGACAGGTCGTGGTTGTAACCTCGAATGTGTGGCCGGAGACGACGCCGGAAAGAACCTGATAGAGTTTGTGGGGCCTGTTAAAATTGTTTTAGTAGATCAGCCAAAGAACTTGTATATGAGGAAGAGGTTTGCCGCTGCAACTCTTGTTCTTGCAAACATGATGATGGGAGCGACTAGTATGACTGTCTTATACTACACATTAAGTTATCAAAAGGACCGATGTCTGTTTGCTACGCACATCATTTTTGGAACATTTGGGGTACTGTTTAAAAAATAGAGTTTTAAGAAATCGTCTCATCTATTCTGAGAAGTTCTTAATTCTGATTAGAGTTGATGATACAGCCTAAATTATTTGCCATTACAATTACTATTTTGTATGTAATTTTAATTTTTCCTATATAGTTGTAGTATTAATAAAACCTTATATAAAAATAGAATTTTATATTCAACTAAAAATTTACTGTTGTCCTATTATGTCATACAAAATACATCTATGCTATAATTTTAACGGCAGTTAGTACTATTTTTAACTATAAAAATAAGGATATCATCAAAATGTTACGATTGCTATTAAGTTCAGATTTAAGATAAAAGAAAAAACCAATGTAAAATTAAGTATGTAGAAGGTTTTTTAAATTTCAGTACCTATTGGTGTTTTTAGTTTCAGCTATGTATGCCATCTGGTATATTGTCTCTTCATAAGCTGGCTGGTTCAACGGCTGTAATGCGCTTACCGCACCGGCCATACGAACATGTGTTCCTTCAATTCTTTGCTATAATTTTCGGGATTTTGTCTACATTAGCATCGGGTTATTTTGAGGAATTTGAAGTGACGTTACATTCTGTAGCAGGTTAGTAAAAGGCATATGCCAGTTGAAAACTTTTTTTTAATTTTTTTTATGGTTTCTCGAACTACAGGCCAGGAAGGTATTTTATATGATAAGAAAACTCCGCCGCCCATGGACATCCGCGACACAATCCGTATATTGGTTATGTTGCCAGCTTTATGCGCATTTTTAAGTGCCTCGGATATCCTCACTCACTCAAGCGAAAGACAGTGTAAGTACCGTGCAACTACTATTTCACGATGAGTAATCTTTGAGCACGTAGCATTACTTCGGACGAGCCGGCACAATTAATGCGTCAGTGTATGCTTCATAATGTCTCTCCCACGGCTGCGACGGTATTAAGACACTCATCCGGCCACTTTCAAGCCCTTCCAGTGACCGAATAAATTATAAATCCTGACCGGGATTCGAACCCGATACCTCTCCCTTCATGGTAGACTTTTAAATCTATTTAGTTACAAGGCTCTCAAAACTTTAACTTTAAAGTTAGTTAAAGTTGATTCTGCCCTGGCATGGATAACTACTTATTTAAATAGAAAATAATATGATAACATAACTAAGACAGAATTGAATATCTGAAATAGAATTGATATGATGTATTATATTAAATTCTTAAATCGTTTCATAAATGGGATTATAATAATTAAAATTAATCACAGTCATTTATTTTATGATGGTAAAATTTTACCACCGCCCACAGACAAGTAGTTATTGTTTCAGGTGTTGGAGCGGCATCTCTAGCTATCTTTAAT
>DWCF01007564.1:0-10499 GCA_018230265.1 Delias oraia
CACACTAAACGTAATTGTAATGTCAAAATTGTGGACATTTACCGATTGGCGCTACCTAAGCGGAATTTTTAAGGGCCTCCGATATCCTCACTCACTCTGCGAAACACAGTACAAGTACCGTTTCACGCGGAGTATGCTATGAGCCCGTGGTATCATTTCAATTAGTGCTCAGCTATGCTAGTTCGGCCCAATTAGTGCTTCAGCATGGCTCTCTCATGGGTGCGACACTATTAAGACACTCGCCCGGCCACTGTCAAGCCCTTCCAGAGACCGAAGAAATTATAAATTAAATTATACATTATAATTTCCCGGACCGGAAATCGCCCGGGAACCTCTACCTTCATGGTATACTTTTAAAATCATTAAGCTAAGAGGCTCTCAAAATTTTAATCACATGCAAAGATATGTCTATATACATGGTACCGACTAATTACATACGCAATCTTTTCAATTAATAAAGAAAGCTGTTCTGGCTGTGAGCCATAAGTAGAAATTACGTGGCTGTAAATGTCTTTACCCAATACCAGGTTACGGTGGCGAGGCCGCAAAGTGTGGAATTTTAATGAACATTTTTATGTGAAATTCTGAAATGACACTTTTAGTAAATTGCTTGCAGAGAGTCCATTTTACTGCTAGTTTAATTACATTGTGAACGAAAACGCAATGCAGTCGTAGATGTAAGCAAATACATAAAGTCTATATATTTAATAGCATATAAAGACGATCTTTATATGCTATTAAATATATCGGTGCTTGTAAGATATTCAACTGACAACGCCCTAACAATTCCGTATACAGCGCCTCTATGCACTTAATAACAAACGAATACTGTGAAGTTAAATGTTACTTAAAGTTACATGTCCAGAAATATATGTTTAAAATACGAATTCAAAATATTCATAATGTTTGTGGTGTAAAATATGAAAAACGTATGCAACCTTCATGGTACTCAAAAACTTGAATGATATGGATAGTCGTTAATCATTTTATAATTTAGGGTATCGCATAATTTAGGGCTTATATTTTGTTCGCAATATATATATCAAACAGGAGCCAAAGACATGAAGGCTGTGTGATTAAAACTTGACGTTGATTAAAGCGGGCCATAGAAACGCAAGGGTGAGTTTAAATTCGATGAATATTGCGTTCCTACAAACAAGGCATAATGAACAGCCCGCAGTGACGTATTCAACAAATATATTAAATAAAACGGAAGTGGATGCTTAAAGAAATGATAAGAAGAATATTTGAAGTTTGTAAGTAAATTTACAAATAAATGTTTATTTATATATTTGCCGTGAAGCGCCGTCTTAGAATTTTGCTTCCCATATCATCCCGTGGGTGTCGTAAGAGACGATTAAAGGACAAAGTGGAGGGGGAGCACCAGTGTTCTCCATGTACTATAAAATCCCCATGGAGTTTACCCCCATATGGCAAATACCCCCATGAAGGTCCGAAGGGGAGTCCTATGTCCAGCAGTGGACGTCCTATAGCTGAAATGATGATGAATGAATGAGGTAAATATGACCAGGAATGGTATTTATGTTGACAAAGCAAGACGCGAGATGTAGGGGCAGGGGCACAGTGGCCTTTTGCCCTATCCGTGGATTTAGGGCTATTAATAACTATAGACCAACAATTTCGCTATCTTTTTTACTAGATTACTTCTAAAGCAATTCGTCCATTGAAGCGAAATGAACAATAAATTATAATTATTCGCGAGTAGTGCAATTTGAATTCGAGGCGTGATACCTGACAGCAGCTTAGTTTGAATTTACTTAATGAAGATCTTGTGATAAATTTAGTTCGACTCGGTACTTATGTGATTTAGTAGTACTGTAGGTTAGTTACCGAATTAATTTTAATATAAGGAACATCATATAAGTATAACAAACTGACCTCGGACATAATGGTAAAAGCGCTACTTTTACTAACGATTTTTTAATATGAATAAAAATACTAAGAGTCTATCTTCCAGAAAAGTTACATATGCAGAGCCTAATTTAATATATAAAATACATATTTAAACTACATCCCAAACAAGTTAGTGTATGAAGCATTCGAAGAAACATCGTGTTGTAAAAACTGTTATCATAAAAATCGTTTTTAGTTATAATTAAATTATGCCCGAGCCATTTAAAAGTTACCAAATATGTTAGTGTGGTTTTTAGTTCTCATGTAGGTTTCTGCCTTGTTTAACCTACCTTCAAAAAAACCGAAAAGGTGCTTATAAACTCGACGAGTATTTTTAGTTATAGAAGTCTACTTTAGTCGTGTCGGTTATTAAAATTTGTTAATTCAAATTTCAAACGAGGGTCAATAGACATATAATTAATATTTCAATAGTTATTAGATTTGCTAAAATCATTTCAGTAAAATAAGTCAAGTCGAAATTCAACGACAGAATTATTTAATATCTGCGGTGACCTACATTTTGATTCGGGTGCGATGTGACAGGGTTAAAGGTCTATTACGCTACTATAAGGATCCCTTCAATACGACTGAAGGGATCCTTATTAGGTTGATGTAACTAGCCGTATTAGTTCACCAGGTGCTGCTGACAACGGAATAAAACCATTCTGTATATTTTTTACAATCAACTAGAATCTATTTGATAATTTGTTTAAATCGGGACTTAAGGACAAACAGAGATTTGTCAGTGCTATATCGCTGATTGCCTTCATATATATGCTGAGCATCGATCTATACATACTACTAACATTCTATTTCGTTCGTCAAAGTTTTTTCTCGTGATAGATCTTATAATACCCACTCACTCACTAAAAAATTAATTATAAATTGTTTAATGGAATGGATATTTTATTAATGAACAATTTAATTAAAGGAGTACGTTCATGAGGTCAATAGGTAATAGTGAATTCATCATTGATTACAAGATCTTTTTATTCATACTTTTATGAAATCTCGCCTTTCAATGTTTTTATTTGTCCTCATTTTCATGTTTGTATCCACTTAATTAGTGTAATAGAAAAACAACAATGAATAAAAAAAACTAAGTACAAGTAAGTAAAAGTATTACATAAAATAAATTATAATAAAAATATCACGACTCTGCAGAATTTAAAACGGCTTGTAACACGTTATGTTGACTTATGGCGCCCGTTACCGCGTGCTTCGTGTAATTAGGGCTAAATGTTTGGCATAAATATTATGCCAAAACCCCTCATACAACTATGCTTTCTCTTTCGGATTTAAATTTTCTTATTTGTAGGGAAAATCCCTCAAATAAGTCCTACTGCATTTGAAAGTATTTTAATTAAACTCAGCGATCTTCTATAAAGGTTCAACGTTTCTTTAATTGAAAATATCTGTGTTATTTAATTTTGTTACGTTTAATTCAAAATTTTGTTACATAAAGTAGAACATTTTTACAATTTTTTTCTTTACGTGTAAGCAACTGGATATAACTTTGTTTTGTGCGTGTCTGAACATAGTTTTACCATCTTAGAACATTACGATATGAATCATTAATAACTTCATGTTGATTAAGATTGTCGTAAACATGTGAATAATTGTAGCGAAAGACGATCGTAGGCATATTTTATATGGTTTTATAAAATACCTGCACTATATAATTTTGATACGATGATATATTGTTTCATACGCTTTCTTTTAATTTTATAACATTTTCTCTATTTGAATTTAGTAAATTCTTAAAAGCGTCATGACTTGCATTTGGCCGTGTTAAGTCATTCTGCCTGAAGCCATTACAAAGGACTGATTTATAGCGGGTTTAGAAGCGTGTCTCGCGATACCTAAGGCGAGAAAGTCGTTCAATGTTAGCATTAAAATATATAGTAATATAGTTACGCGACATTAGCAGTTACATAATATTGGTAGATGTGACGTAGATTTGAAATTCCTGTAAGTGTGGGAATTATAATATATAGGTAGGTATATATAAAAATTTATATGACTACAAAAACATTATTTAAAAAACTGTTGTTTTAAATCGTTTCATAAAAAAGTCGCTTGCAAAATTTTCTATAACATTACACATTTGTACTTCTAAAATATAAAACAACATGATGCTGATGCACTAATTGGACAATTTAAAACGGTACGTGTACTGTATTTCGCAGAGTGAGTGAGAATAGTGAAGTATAATAATAAGAATAATAAGAATAGAGAGAGTAAAAGTGCCGCGGCGGCGGTGTTCTCTTACCATATATGTTACCCACCTGCTCCGTTATCCGCCATTGAATATTGTTTTGTTAAATATTATAATTATATATATATATATTATAATTTATATTAAATAATTCAAATTCCAGTATTTATTTATTTAGTTGTAATATAAATCGTATGTATATAACCCATATTTAAAAAATCTCTCATTCTTTTAACAAAGTAATAATTACGATAGCTGGTGATAGTTTAACTAATAAATAAAACCAATATTAATAAATTAATGAACAACGCTACACGTAACGATTTATACCTAAGCCTGTAAAAGTTTACATATGTATTTTGCGGTGTTTCTGTTACCACAAATACGTCACTCACAACGGGGTCGTATACGCGGCGTCAAATTGACGCTTTGTTACTCTTGTAGTGCGATTGACAATTGTTTTACTGTCGGCGAGAGAAAATGACATTCTTATATTTAACGATGCGAGTAAGGATCGAGTGTATTAAGGTAGAATGTGTATACATGTTATATTAAACAACGTAGATATAGCTTTAGTTATGTAATGTCATATAATTTAGACTCGAAAAAGACTATTTATAAAATATAGTGTACACAGATACGTTAAGTTTACATAGATTTCTAGATCTTACAGGTATTACTACCAAAATTTTCAAATTTTATCGTTTTATCCTGTATGTTATATCCTATGCATAGATTTTTTAAATTTAGACGTTTTTTGTAAAAAAATAATTTATAATTTGATATGATCTTTAAAAAGACATACCAACTGTAAAAAAGACTATGCGAGTGAACATTTTTAAAGCAAGGATCTAATTTTTTATTATTGTATCTTATATAAATATTTCAAAACTGTCAATAGTTCACGGATTGTATAATATTATAATTATAACTTTACCAATGTTATTAAGGCAATTATCTAATGTAAAACGTTCATAATTTCTTAGAGTTCCAAAGAAAATTTCTACTTAATTTTCAAGAATTAATTTATGGTACTCGGGCAAAGTTTACAAATTTCGTTATACTTAACAATTAAATTATTAAGTTTTATTAACGTTAAATTTATTTTAAATTTCCCATATTTTAAATAAGAGTAGAATCTAAATACCATTTAATTATCTTATAAATACAAAAAAATTCCGCACTTTTCCGTGCTTTACAAGTATGCTTCACATGCGATATATGTATAATTGTTTTTTGGATGACTTTTCTTGGAAAATTGTTTTCTTGGATGAAGTCCAATTTAAAAAACAATTCAGTTACATTTTACTTTACTTACATTCCTAAAAATATCGCCAAAAGGGTAATTTCATTAAACTAGGGTGGATAACTTGTAATGAAATGTATAGTTTAATATAGTAAGCCTTTAAATTCCGCTATTTATTATATAAAATCTAACATCCATTTTGGTTCTAAGTTTATGACAAATTGAAATTGAATTTTGATATGTTAAGGATAGTTTAATGATATGTTATTGGACAATATAAATTAACTAAACACTTCAAACTTCAATTATTTAATATATAAATATTTGAAATTATAATAGTATCAATTTTTTTTTGATATTATATATTTTTATATTTTTTGATCTTTGAATAGTAGATTTCAAATGAAACATAAAAGTTTCATAACCAAATACAGTTAAGTAACACAGGCTAAATAGTTACTTCTACTTAAAACCTTATTTAGGTATATTTCATCTTGTTTTGTATGTTACATACGGGTGTGTAGTATATAGTTATATATAGTTGGTATATTTACATCTACATAAGGAAATGTTTTTGGCACCGGAAATTGTCTATCTTAGTACAATTCAAATGACCTAATTTTATCTCCTAAAGTAGGCCACAAGATACTATGAAGGTATAACTTTTGTTTTTCTCGTTACTACGTAGAGAAATATGCCGTGCGGCACTTTATTATCATAAATAACGATTTCGGGGGATATTCACATGTTCAATTGATTACTTATTGTCTAGAAAATAATAAAAACGAAATGATGTGTGAGTAATGGAGACATATCATAATTTATCTTTTCGTTACACAAAAAACAAATGTAACCTCATTTTTTATAGTATAGCGGACAACGGATCAAGTGGGTCTCCTATATGGTAAGAGAACACCGCCGTCGCCCATCCTCCCCACAGTCCGCGCATTGGTTGTGTTGCGGGCTTTTTACGCCACTCAAGCGGCATTTTTAAGGGCCTCCGATATCCTAACTCACTCAGCGAAACACAGTACAAGTAACGTTCCAAACTGAGTACTCTGTGAGCCCGTGGTATTTCGGACGAACCTTCAAAATTAGTGCGTCCACATGCTTCAGCATGGCTCTCCCATGGGTGAATATTTAATCCATTTATAATTAAAAGAAATAACCGAAATCGTGGCACAACTTAGTAAACTACACAAAAGCGTCATTCATAAAAAAATACACATAAGCAACAGACCTATCGTGTCTCCTATTTTACTGTGTTAATTTGATAAAAGAATGCGCTTTGAGTTGAAAGCTGCGTCTATAAATCAGTTCACATTGTTTTATGACTAAACACGAGCATGATGTATGAACGCGCTCGGAACTCAATAATGCTAATTAGTGAATCACACTTCACTTGATCAAAGAGCTTTGATCTAATTGGAATTCTAGACCAGTATTTACCATCTGCTTTGGTCAAACTTCAGTCAATATAAAACACTTTTTATACCTAACTATTTTTCAGAGATTATGCAATACTGCTATTGAATTAAAATGCGACACTTATAAGTTGCATTTTTTCCAAAATAATGTATAAAAATTATAAAGATTTTTTATAGTATAGCAGACAACAGAACAGGTGGGTCTATTATATGGTAAGATAACACCGCCGCCCATGGACAATCGCGCCACAGTCCGCGCATTGGTTGTCTTGCCGTCTTTTTACGCCACTTAAACGGCATTTTTAAGGGCCTCCTATATCCTCACTCACTCTGCGTAACACAGTACAAGAATCGTTTCACGATGTGTATTCTCTGAACCCGTGGTATCACTTCGGATATTCGAGCCGGCCCAATAAATGCGTCCATATATACTTCAGCGTGGCTCCCTCCCCCAAGGGTGAATTTTATTAAAATTCCCACGGGTTTTATTAAAAAGGTTCAAGATAAATTTCTTTTAATTTGTTATTTTTAATAACACACAATAAGTGAAAAAATATCTCGTTTCGTCGCTTACTTGCATTTAAAATACGGCAAGGATATAAGCATTCTCTATCTGTTCGAATTTGTTAAGAAGAGCGCCCAAACGAGCAGGTGAGACTTTGGCAATCTTCCATGCGATTTTCAAGGTTCTTTGTATTCAAATTGTTCAGAAGTGCATTTTGCCATTTCTTTTTATTTAATATCCTACGGCACACTAAGTTATGTATATGGTTCAAATGTGGTTTATCATATCCATTTACAGTTGATACTTTTGTATTGTTTTATTTCGTTAAAAAAGCTGCTATTTAATGAAAATATTATGAATTCAATAACGTATTTACCTTGTATAAAGGTTTTATCTAACGATATATAATGCAACTAGCGTAGTCTAAAATGTTTGTTAATGTCTAAAATTATGCGTATTTACGCAGTTTCTGTGTTTGTTACTTGTGGTACAAGTGGCCATTGACTTACATAGCGCTACTGGCCCTTCTATGTAGCAATTGTAGGAGACTGCCATCAGCTGCTGAAGAGCATAGACTTCGAGAGCGGCTGCGTCTTTCTCCGCGATCACCTCGCTCGCGCCACCTTGTCACCAGGGACTCCAGGCACAACATTGCGCCACCATCGCAAACCATACGTCTTATTCCACTTTAGTTGCCTTTTAAAACTCAAGGTATTTTTGAAATTCCTCTTTTAATAAGTAGAATACCTAAATCTACTGCACTATTTTACAAAGATTTTTAATAAAAATCACCATCTCCAATATTTAAATTTGTCCAAATTATAATGGTAATATATAATATTTGGTTATTAAAGTTCAATGATTAAGGAATTTAGATTACCATACAGAGCATAAAGTTTGAAAATAAACATCTAGTATTTACAGTTTCATTGAGATGAATAAAGTATTAAATTTAGTTAAATCCTGTCCTGACTAAAACACGAAATATCCCGACCACTATGTAATTGATAAAATAATAATAACACTGGAAATTTTCACGAACAACTTTTCCCTTATTAAAACAATACTTGTACGTAATTGTATGATTAGAAAATATAAGATACGTGAATATTTTCAGGATTATTAAGTTTTCCCGCGCATGAATAAATTGCAGTAAAGCGATGCGGCTCGCAAGGCTGCTACCACAAGACTGAAAACCGCTTGTATGGGTTAAGGGTAGGTATGCAGCCTAAGTAAGAGTTGACACCTAATAAACGAAACTGTCCCATTTATCGAATACCATAAAAATAGGGGTAAGTAGCACGTTTAAAATGTTGTTCGAATTTTCAAATTAAAAGCGAGATAAATCGCTTTATGAATCGTACAAATTACTATACAATATGCTGTATAAAATGCATGCATACAAGGTACGATCATTCAATGGTAACTCATACTAAGGGCCCGTTAACCTTTCAGACATCACAGCTCTGCCCTCATTGTGTCCAACTTTCAAGTTCTTTTGATGGACGATTTGCGTGCTAGAATTTGTTGCAAAGACTGATGATAAGAACTTTCACTGTTTCATATAGATCGGTATATTTATCTTATCTAGTTATTTACTGTTGTTTTTATTCACATAAAATAAAAGTAACTCCGACTATCTTCATGAATCAGATACAGAACTAGAAAAATATAAAACATTACTTCACCGGAAGTTATAATTTTCAATTTCTCACAATTACATTGCGTTATATACCTATTTTCTTTAGAAGGATGCTGTACGTTTATTTGTTGAAGGTGCAATCACAGATTTTAATTGAAGGCCTATTATTACGTAATACGCCATAACTTACGTAATTTTACATACATAAATATACCTTTGGATAAATAAAACTATCTATCTTTTATATTTAAAATACACAATATTTATATAATAGGATATCCAAATACTAAATATCTACAATTCTGTTTGTTTTTAAGTTCATTGTAATGGCATAACACTTGTGTCTTAAGGCGCTAAAGGTTGTCCTTTAGCGCCTAATCACCTAGAAATAAATTAGTGTCAAAATAATAGTATTGAGTCACGATATCAGCTTCAGACCTGGGTCAAGTCAACGAACGCTTTATTAACGCATCCGATGCCAAACCTCGGTGAACGTAAAGCTATTATGACCTTTGTAAGTTAGGTTTGGCCTAGATTTTCTCAAGAAATAATTACACTGTATGGTATCATTAATGGCTAAGTAAAGGTAATACATCTATCTTCAAAGTTCTGTTGTACCCGTGATCTATGACAAAAACATGTTAATTTTTTAATTGCATATTATTTGTGGACAGATTTATAAAAGTTTTATTTAAACTTATTTTAATGATGTGTACGTTTTCCGTCTCAAAATTTGCTAAATTTCTATTGTTACGTTATATAATATAATTACGTTGATAATACATATAAGAAATTCGATTAACGAAACACTTCTTTATAGGACGGCCAAACAAAAAAATTTACCGAAAAGTCGGCCAGAATATTTTACTCGATAAGATAACATTGTTATGCCTACTTTGTATGTCAAGAATGCCATCTATTGTAATTTATTGTTTTTAGCAACTCCATTTCCAACAAATAAAAGAAAAATAAAATGGTAAATATCTTAGAAAACTCGGCAGTCTGCGTACGACTCCGGCGTTTTTATCCTCTCGGGAATGATAAGGCTGTAAAATCATTTGCCGGGATAGTGAGAGCTTGATCGTGCTTTTAACGATATTATACTTTTGAACAGGGATCCGATTGTATGATATTCGTTCAATTTGTGATATATACATAAAAATTGGTAAATATTGCAAGACTAAAATTCGAATTATGGATAAAGGAATGAAATAAATAACGAAAACAAAGTGATAGTAATTCAAATGAATAGATTTGCCAATGACAAAGTTTTAAATTTATTATTTGGATAGAAAATGTTCTAAAATAAATATGCTTTTACTTTTTAACTTCGAAATACAGCTAAAGGTTCACAAAACAGCTGCAGAGCGTTGTAATGGCCAATTGAAAACATAGTTTATAATATAAGTATACCTACCATTAAACAAAGAAACATTTATCTTCAAATTGTAAATAACGACGAACATTCTATTCTTCTTCTTCTTCTTCATCAGCCCATTCAAGTCCACTGCTGGACATAGGCCTCCCTCAAAGACGCCCACCCACTG
>DWCF01007565.1:0-10499 GCA_018230265.1 Delias oraia
TAATTATTTAAATTCAGAATTTTTTCTCAATTAGTATAAAGGGTCACATAACAAAAAATCACTCACTTTATTATACGCCTGGCTTCATTAACACTGTAATAAAAAAATCGGCGCACACGCACGACTTACGAAAACGACTGTGTAACTGTCAGTCACTTCATGGAGCGAATCAATAAATTTGTCTCCACAGTTTAATAACTAAGATTAATCAGTCTATTCTTGACGGAACTTGTTTTTAATGAATTCCAAGATGATTTCATTTTTGTTCTATTTATGGCGAACTGATTAAATCGCATTTACTGTCTGATGTAACTAAAATATTATTCAAATATATATTTTACTAACTGACCTCACTTTAGAACCCTGGCAAACGTTTTCCTATATAAATTATTAGCATATATATATCGTGATTAAACAATAAGGCTTGCTGAAAGATGTTTTTTTTTATTCTATAGCGGACAACGGAGCAGGTGGGTCTCCTATATGGCAAGAGAACATCGGCGCCAATGAATAAACGTGCCACAGGTCGCGCTTTTGTAGTGTTGCCGGCTCACCTAGAATGTGCGATACACTTCTCATGGATATCCCTGGCTCTTAGCGTACTTCAAACATAAAATATATTTGAGTATCTCTACCATAAAGATCGGCAACACACCAGTAGCCTAGTTCCTGGTGTGTTGGCTTACGGCGTGGGATATCCAAGGATTTTCTCCCGTGGAAAGCCATACTCAAGCATATGCTGACGCACTAATTGGACCGGCTTGTCCAAAGTGATACCACGAGTTCCCAGAATACTCAACGTGAAATGGTGCATCTACTGTGTTTCTCTGAGAGAATGAGGATACCGATGGTTCTTAAAAATGCCACTCAAGTGCCGTAAAAAGCCGGCGACACAGCCAATGCGCAGACTGTGGCGTGGTTTGCGATGGGCGGCGGTATTCTCCAACCATATAGAAAATCTGCCTGCTCCGTTAAAAAAAGGTTAAGTCTACAATATATTCTATCTGACCTTTTTGCATCTTGTCGCTTTTTATAAATTGAAATAAGAAGGTTTTGAAAGTTTATTTTGATTGAAAGACTCTATAGTAATATAGCGTTTTTTTAAATAATGGATGAGAAATACCCAATATGAATATTAAATCATTATGATTTGTAGTTTTTAAATTACAAATCTTGATCAGTAAGCCAGATTTTTGACAGCTGGACGCGTTCAATAGGCGCCTATTCCCGTAAACTATTTCAAGTCATGCTAGTGTGGTTGCACCTACAATATGACAAATTGTTATGAATAACTTTTGGCTGTCACGCGAGGGTCATGCTCCTTAACCCCACTTCAAGAAGTATTAAAAGATCAATGTATGACAAATTGTTTAATGTTTATTTTCTATTTTAGTATAAATTAACATATAAGTATGCTTTGGGTCATCCATACTGAAAGAATTAAAAATATATTTGTATGGTAAGAGAACTGATATATTATATTATAGTATTGAGTCGACACTAGATGAAACACTGGATGGATGGCATGGAAACAAATCTGCAGGAGCCTATGTACCCCCAGCGTACCTTAGCATCTAAGTAAGTATAATGTTGAATCACTTCACAATCGGAATTTTGGCAAATTTAAGGTATGTATTTAGACCTTTAATTGCTAATTATAAATAATAAATAAATAATAACATGAGATGTTAATTTTGAAAATTTTTATTCTTGTTTTCTGTTTGACATTCTAAATATAAAATAATTAAATTATCTAAAAGTTAAAACTACTAAAAAGAGCAATTATTATCTCACTGATGATACTATACAATAATAGTATATATTAAAATTTATTATGTGTCGATATATTGAAATACATCTAAGTTCTGAGTCGTATGTTTTTCTATGCCGTTCGCTGGTATTTTTGGTTTCGACTTTATTTCTGTGGAAAAAATATTAGGTGAGTGAGCAAAAATAGTATTTATATTTGCCTTTTAAATAGGATTTTTCAAATATAACTAGGATAAATTACAGAGCAAAAACATAGTACCATAAAAAGGTATTATTTTCTTTTAAATTCTAAAGAATAATATGGAAAAATAATTACTAAGACTCTGTAGCTGAGTAGTCTTGTAAACTAGCCTTGACGCCTTGGTAACTGAGTTCGATTGAGTCTGAATCAAACTTATTCGGTTTTTGGATGGCTTTGACACAGGCCAGGTGACGGAATATTTGGACCGGCTCGTCTGGTAAGATGATACACATTGTTTGCCACGCAATAAAAAAGTATACATCACTGATATTTCTCAAAAAGCATATAATATATAGTAAAAAAAACAGCACACCGGAATATATAGATAGATAAACATGCTTCCACCAAGTTAAGAATGAGAATTAAGAATTAATAAGAAAATATTTAAATAAATTTAGCTCACAAAACTTGTACCTTGTCCATTAATGAAATAATTTCAAACCTTATTTATGGTAACAATTATTATAAAATGATAATCTTTTAATAACAATCCTTGCTTCTCCGTTTACGTTTACAATGATTGTCCAAAAGTCCTTTCGTTGCTACGGTTGTATGAATATACAATCAACCGAATGAAGTTTTGATATACTACCTTCCGGACCAACATCGGGATACGATAGCAAAACGGGCGCCATAACCCGCGTTAACACGGTCCCAATTGTGGACGTAAATATGATAGCAATGATGATCATATTTGTGTGCTGCATTGCTATTTTTCTGTCTCTCTCCGTTGCACCTTCTTTCCACAGGGAGTCTGAAGCTACGCGTACAAGGCAGGCCTGTAAAAATATCCAAAGTAAGCATTTTTTATTAAGATGTTTCTTCCTCTTATGATGATGGATTCAAATATTATTTATTTAAAATCAACAATTTTTGAGAATCTAGTAGCTAAGTGGTTCAATGAGTAAACCATGAAGCGAAAGGTAGCGGGTAAGCACCCCAGTCCGGACAGGTATAAATCATATATTTAATTTATTATTTATTCGATCTCTGGAAGGGCTTGAAAGTGGCCGGGCGAGTTTCTTAATACTGTCGCACACGTGGGAAAGCCATACTGATGCATATGCGGACGCACTAATTAGGCCGGCTTGTCCGTAGAGATACCACGGGCTCACAGAATAGTCAGCGTGAAATTTATGATTATTATGTGCCATTATATAATAAACTGTGTCGTAATACTAAATTCTGTGGTTAATCTCTAGTCAAACAACGAGTTTCTAAATGCACTGTATGATAACACAACTATCGGAGTGTTATTTTATTAATATAATTTATTTATCAATACCGGATCAATACAGATGAATCTGAACTTGTAATAAAGTGATACATAACATTTTGTACGGAAAAATCAAGGATTTTATGTTTTTTTATTATATGGCGGGGAACAGAGCAGGTGGGTTTCCTATATGGTAAGAGAACACCGCCGCCAATGAACAACTGTCCGTTTATGCCTCTTAAACGGCCTTCTTAAATGGCCACCGATATACTCACTCACTCTGCGAAACACAGTGCCGTTTCACGATGAGTACTCTGTGATCCCATGGTATCACTTCGGACGAGCCGGCCCAATTTGTGCGTCAGCATATGCTTCAGCGTGCCTCTCTCACGGGTAAAATAACAGAGTAAATATTTTTACCAGAATATTAAGAGTAGGTTATAGAAGCGCGAACCAGAAAATCTCTCTAAGTGTGTCTATTTTTATCGTATAACGGACAACGGAGCAAATGGGTCTCTTCTGTGATAAGAGATTAGCGAAACAGATCCATAAACAATATATGCGTAACACATGTGACATCTTCTTTTTGTTGGCTGCCAAAAAGCAATTGAAAAAGATGGTCAAACCTTCACGAAGGCTGTATGTTATCTAAAGTCGGTTTTCACTGAGTTTGATTAATGAAGTTAATTGTAAGTCCAGTTTACAGCCTTGTGTAGATTAGAGTTAAGCTTTGAAGCGTGCTCAGCCCCGTTCGAGCGTATGTGACTCAAAGTGAATTAAACTTAGTCGTTAGACGATATTATTAGGTCCAGCTGGTCAACTATTTTGTGTTTTGCTAAGTAAATGAAATCATAAAAATCCGGCAACACAATCAATGCGCGGACTGTGGGGCGTCCATAGACGATTGTGTTCTCTTGCCATATAGAACCCATGTGATGCGTTGTCCGCCATAGTATTAAAAAATCTTTCTTTATCCTTCTTCTAAGTCTCAGTAATCTAAGTTTTAGATTTGTGTAAATATAAACAATACTTAAAAATTAGTTAATGCGAAAGAAGTGGAGATACAGGAGTATTTCCCTAGGCACCTGATTTAGGACGTCTATAACTTTACGCAATAAAACACAACTAGCTATTGAAAAACAAGTTGTGAAAAGTTAATAACCAGTTTAATGGGGAAACCGTATCGTCTTTATAATAAACTACCTGAGTAATTCATAGACATCCTTGATAGACAATTCAAACATTATGTAAAGAAAATAATTATTCAGGAGTATCATACGATCGACGACTATATTAAACATATGCTAGACTAATAATTTAAACGGCAGAAAAACTTTTAGAATCTCCAAGTAATTGAATAAAACTTTATATTAAATCTTGTTTTGTAAAAATATTTATTAGGTACTTACCTCAACGATTGCTTTCGGGATCCAAGTGATGGCAACAAATACGCTTTCTTTGACTGTGAAAGAATTAGCAAGCGCTACCAGGAAAGCAGCAAGCAGCCGGAAAATCAAAGCTGACAAAATGCAGGCTACCATCAAACCGAACTCTTCCGCGGTGATGTTTGAGATCTGTATCAAACAGAATAGATTAAGAAAATTATGACGATTTCTAAAACTAATATCTCTTAAATCTATATAAATTGTACCTAAATAAAAAAAGGTTTGCTCGATCGTACAGATACAGCGGCTTCACAGAATACCAGAGCGATACTTGTACTGTTTTTCCTGAATAAGTAATAAGTAATAACGTTTGGCTTAGAAAAACGCTGACAATGAAACCAAAGCGTGGGTTGTAGCTCTGTTGACCATGAGCGGCGGTGATTTCCTATCATCAGGAGATTTCATTATTAGATTTATAATACAAGAAAAAATAAAAGAAAAAGAACAAGGCCCTATTTTTGTTATGCAACCTTCATAGTCGCAAGACTTTGAAATACGTATCAATTTTTTAAAACATTTTAATACGAAATAAAACATTGAAAGGATAACTATAAATAGGGAGGTTTTTCTCTAGATTTTTTTTTGTTTAAATCGTACATGGCTTAAAAAAAAAGAAATAAATGGCAATAATGAATTTATGTTGCAAAAGGTTCAATAAAATGGTAAAAAACAAAAGAATCGTTTTAAAATTGATATTAAACCGCAAAAACACGATGTATTGTAATGAATGCATAGTTGGCAGTTGGTAGTGGACCAACAGCCAACACCCAGACCGTCCACGCTACGTGAAGTACAGTACAGAACAGTACAGTGCAGAATGGTACGTCTCTTCAAAAATAATGACTAATATAACTCTTATTTGAATTTCTTATCTAATCAAAAATGACACATATACCTAACGTATATTTTAATATTATTAAACGTAAAATAAACATTGATATTTTATTATGTATCTTAGTTATATTAACAGGAAATTTTAATTTAAAATTATGTCATGAATGTTTGTTGAGTCTTAAAATTGCTATAATATTATTTGCTTGATAATTTGTTGTTTTAAACAGATATCTTTAAATTATTTTTAATAATTTCCTTATATTATAACAAAAGTAATACAGACAAATTTTTTTTAGTACTAAGTTGTAATACATACATATGTACCCATGGGAAAGCCATATGTATGTTGACGCACTAGTTGGGCTGGCCTGCCCAAAGTGAACCCCGGGATCACAGAATAACAGCATGAAAGAGTAACTTCTTGCAACAGTTTTCGAGAGCTGCGTGGCAAACGAAGCAAGAGATAGTGGGTTCTAAACTAAGTCCGAATGAAGAAGTTACAATTTATTCGGTCTTTGGAAATGCTTGACAGTGGCCGGGCGAGTATCTGAACACTGATACTTGCATAGGAGAGCCATTTTGAAGCATACGCTGATGCACTATTTCGGCTACTCCTCCGAAGTGAACCACGGGCTCACAGAATACCAACTTAAAACAACTAAATCGTGGAGTGGAGCGGTTGTCCATGGGCGGTTCTTATTATAATGGAGATCCATCGGGCTCCGTTACGCGATGTACAACAAAGAATGTTATCATTTCTTAGAAGTTCATACGATTTAAAATTTCATTTAAATTCTACGATGTTAGTGTAAACGACCTCTCATATCAGTAATGCTCATCACCTCAATAAAATACCCGCTCAAGGTGAACAGCATCGTTTCGAAAATTGTCCAGAGAGTTGTGTATATTTCGGACACCGGGTTGTTGTTCAGGGCCCAGCCCCTTTGCGCCCAGCGAGTGGCCGCGGCGCCTGCGCACACCATTATCGCAACACCGGCTGTAATAAATTAATGTGTAGCAAAAATATTTTAAAAACCTTTTGGAAATTATAAAAGTAAATATGGAAACCATAAAAAAGGCTTTTGGTAGAAGTAGGTATGTGAAATAAACATATAAAGAAAACCATTTTTATAGTTTTTCTTTAGATTGTCTTTGACTGAGATATTGATTTTTATCATTTTAGTTTATATTTTTAATAATTTTTGATTTAATAAACTCTATCATCAATGCACTTGAAGCAAAATTGTAAAAGAATTCATTATTAATAACGCAATTAAAAAGTTAGGCTTGGTGACAAAACTTTAGAGTATGTATTTTAATAGCTGGATTATTATTTATTAGATTGGACTCTCTGCTACTTTTAGGAATATGATCAGTATATTATGTTGACAGATTTTCAAATGCAGAAAATTCGAGTTTTTTCAAAGTTTGGCAACAGATACAGTGAGAGAAGAACTTTAAATTTAAAATGAGCATCTATTTTCAAAGTATATTATTTTTTAAAAATCACTAAAGGAGCCGTACAGATTATCGATACTAGACTCTAAAGATCTATCCTCTTAAATGTTGCTAAAACCATACAGATCCCCATCTTAAACTGTTCCGTCTCGTTTTTGCAACAACAAATACACCTTAGCGAGACAGGGACAGAAAGTTCGAGACATTGCTCCGAATAAAACGATGTTTATTACTAAGGGAGTATAATTGAAGTGAAGGTCAATTCCTGGCCTCGACAATAAGACCGCATTCTGAATGTTTTCAACACTTGAGCTCATTGAAATAATTACTCTTTAGAATGTCTCGTTACGCCGGCATATCTAAGTACCAAATTACTCTTAACCTAATTTTATTAATTCGTACTTACTAATTTGGCGACACAAAAGTATATTTCTTCATTTTACTTGGCTAAGCCTTTATTTGAATCCCCTAGGTGTATACCTAGGATATGTATATATCCTTGTTTCTAAGTGGTCTTGTAAGCCTACCCGAAACCCGGGAATGTAAATTTTCAATCATTTGGAATTTATATTCAGTCTCTGGAATGACTTAGCAAATGTTAAGCGAGGGTCTTCAAAATATTGAGTGTGAAGTTTTAATTAGTCACAGTACACAGGAGTAAGAGGTGTATTTGGTGACCCAATAAAGGTTCTGTGTAAAACTAGCATTAAGTTGATTAATTTTTCACTACACAGGGAGTACAGAATGGCAACAGATTCAGTGCGACCCCCGAAAACCCTACTTGTGCCGAAAGGCTCTAGGCCTCTCGACCCTTCTGATTACGAAGGGAAGACAATGGGAGACTCGAATCTGCCAACTGGTGGCGTTAGGTTTTACTCGGTATTGCAGGCTGGAGTGCCGAATCCCACATATTCTCTCGCACGAGGGGAATGCGTTAGAGCATTTTCTTATGGACGCGTAAAATCGTTAAATAAGAACACTGACTTCGTTTTATAGTCAGAATATAATAAAGACAAGGGATTACGAAGGTATATGGGCAGTACAATGAAAGCTATCAAAATTTGACAAAGTGTAAAAATAATTACACTAATAATTACAACTTCTTGCAAATGACACGGACTCTATTTTATGATTCTATCACGTATAAGTATAATATAGAGTAATATAAGTTTGACAAATTTAATGTGTATTGAAATCCTCCAAAGTCTACTAATTACCCGTACCTTTTTAATTATACACCTGTACCTACAATACTTTTTTCCTGCTTGTGGGAAGTAAATAAAAAAGGGCTATGTTTATTCATTATAAACATAGAAATGTAACTACGCAATGCTTTGAATTTGTGAAAAATGCTCTGTGAAATTCACGTTGGCCTGCCCGCAAAGAATTAAGGCTGTCGTTTTTTTTGGCCATATCTACATCAAACGTTTACTGTGAGATTTTTGTGTGTTTTAAAAATCAAAAATATAAAAAATGTGTATTGATATATATATACACATTTTAAAAAATGTTTTTGATAAAAAAATCTTTGAAAACGGCTATGAGACATTTATAATTCTAACTTTTCTTCTATCGATACCTGTACTCTTGTATTTCGCTGAGCGAGTGAGGATATCGGAGGTGTTTGAGCATGCCACTTAAGCGGTGTAAAAAGCTGATCATACAACCAAAGTGCAGACTGTGGAGCGGTTGTCCATGGGCGGCAGTATTTTCTTACTATATTAGAGACTCACCTGCTCTGCTGTCCGCTATATCATAAAAAACATGTTCAAAAAAGCAGAACTGAATGTACGATGCCTTCAAACTAGGGCAAAAAAGGGATTAACATGACCAAAGCACCTGTTTTAAATTTAAATCTATTGATAGAGCAACGTGCGTGATGCTTTGTAAAACAATTTTAAGTGTTTTTCAGTGGCAAATGCCCCGATCTATTGCATCATTAACTGATAAATTATATTTTGTATATAGAAAGTTTTTAATTTTCAATTAATTTAAAGGTTCTTATACCTCAATTGAGTTTTTAATATAATACAGACTTCTGTCTGTATGTCATGCAAAATTACAGCCACCAAGGGCGTGAACTGGTTCACCTCCGAATAACGCATTCGAGGGAAATAATAATCTAACACTCATGTCGCATTAACATGATTTAATTTTAAAAAATAAGTAAAAGTTATTAAGTCCAGTTAGACTGCAGCTAACGGTAGATATTTTAATCAAAAGATTAGGTAATGCTGGTAAACGTTGCTGAATGCTACATAGTCTGACTCATCGAACTGTAAAATATTTAAATTATTCGTAACATATAAACTGAGTTTCACTTTATTTTAATAAAGAATTCAATATTCTTAATTAATACAAAGATAGAATTAGCGTCATAAAGATATCCTGCAATAGTTAGGGCCGCACCGTTAAGTCTAGTCACGTAGAGAGTGCCTTTCCCAGCCACCTGTACATGCCAATGTTAAATTAGTTTTTCATACAATCGAGGCTCCGTGAAAGTAATAAACCGAACATATTAACTTTGATATTGATACCGCACCTGCAAGATAAACTTTAAGCCAGGTATTTTATTTACAAACCGTGAAACGGCACAAAAGTAATGCCATAAAAATACGCATATAATTTTGTCTGACTTGACAATGTTAGACTATTTGTGCGCTTCTTCGTTCAGATCAGGAATTTGTTATGCACTAAAATTAATTAGACATTAATTTAACAGAGCCTCTTACTCATTTTTTAAAAATAATTTTATATTAAAACAAATTTTATGGATGAGTTTAATATGGTAGGTTTTAAAAAGATTTTATAGCATGAAATGATTATTCGCATTCTTTCTGTAAATTACCGTAAAGTTAGGTGTAACCGTATAGAATCCGAGTTTAAATAAAAAAATACAACTTTTTTATATTAAATATTCGGTATTTATATAGGCTTGGCAATGGCCGAGCCATCTTATCCATGGAAAAGCCGTGCTGATGCACTAATTAAGTCAGTTCATCCGAAATGATACTATAGGCTCAAAAAAGACCAGATCATATATCAGTACTTGTACTGTGTTTCGATAAATGAGTAAGGATATCGGCGAACCTTTAAACCGGCGTAA
This sequence comes from Delias oraia, assembly GCA_018230265.1. NCBI lineage: Eukaryota > Metazoa > Arthropoda > Insecta > Lepidoptera > Pieridae > Delias > Delias oraia. Next base: position 10,071 of record DWCF01007565.1, read on the forward strand.
AAAGTGAGCAACATAACCAAAGCGCAGAATGTAGCGCGCCTATCCATGGGCGGCCATATATATACCATAGAGGAGACCCACCTGTTCCGTAGCCCGCTAGATAATAAAAGACTTTAACAAAATTATTACACACTAAAATTCGGACTTCTAAATGGCACAAACTGTTTTCTAAATTTTTAAATGAAAACGGTGGCTAACATACAGGAGCGGTACCTAGGGTAACCGGTCCTCTATCTGTTCCACCCCCCGCCCTTACAGGGTCACAGCTGCGTTACCGGACTTTTAAGGGTAGTACGCTCTTTTATGAAAAGATATTTATATTTTATATATTTTTTTCTTTTATGATGGAAAGACGATCTAACGAAGGTCGCGGGCAACCGCTGGATCCAGATCACTCGAGATCGCAGCGGGTGGGCGTCTTTGGGGGAG